>APFE030248651.1:78374-107798 GCA_000404065.3 Pinus taeda
CCTGTGGGGGACGACCTTTAGCGGGGAAATTTGGGTGACTGTATTGGGTTGCTAATGCACGTTCCACCTTATGAGCTACCTGGAAAGCCTCCATCCATGTGGGAGGGTGGTGAAGTAGAACTTGAGCTTTGATGGCTTCTTGAAGACCGCTGATAAAACATTCTGTGTAGAACTCATCTGTGAGACCCTTAGTGCGGAAAGCTAAGCCTTCAAAAGCGGTAATATATTCATCCACTGTACCAGTCTGTCGGAGCTTAGTGAGACGACCCAAAAAAGAGTCTTCCTGTTCAAAGCGATCTCTAAGAGCTTTGGTAAATTGGGTCCAAGTCCTAAAAGGTCCATTACGACGCTGATGCCATTCCCACCATTGCCACCGTTCATTGTCGAAGTACATGCTCCCCAACTTAAGCTTAGTCCCATCATCTAGGATATGATTCAATTTGAAATACTGCTCCATTTCTGCTAGCCATGCGGACGTGTGAGAACCGTCAAATTTATGCATATACAACTTGGGAGGTTGTTGACTGGGTGGTGGATGGGTGTGCCAGACGTGAGGAGAGTGGCTAGATTCACTGTCATTGCATTCATGGCCATTATACACCTCCTCGTGGGCTTGCTCCTTGCCCGTTGACATAAATTGTTGTATCTAGAGACTTAGTGCACGAAGCTCAGTTTGGATGTCCTTCACATTTTCTTCAAGTTTGTCCATCCTTTCATTGGCCATCGCTTGAGCTCTAGTTGCTACCATACACCAACTTGACGAAAAATTGGGACCACCAAAAAATTTTCACAATTAATTGAATGGTACCACCATGCTCAGCTCCTCGTCCTGATTCTAATGGGCTAGATCACAATAAGCACCCTAGAAGATCTCAGACTTTTTTTTTTTTGAAACTCCTAATGGAGTTTTACTCCTTCCTGATCAATACTGCAGCCGCCAAATCCTCAAAATGTCAATGCGGCCAAAAGTCCTACGACAATTATACCCTAGTATAGGAACCCTTCACAATGACTCTAGTCTGGTGGATCTGAGAGATCTGAATGGCGAATCGGATAGCGCTGGACGGCAGAACGGATTGCTTCTGCAGATCTGATGAATCTAATTGATCGGAATGGCTGATTGGGACCGATGTCTGCTGCTACTGCACTCCTTTGCTCAAGTGGATCTACAAGAGATGATGGTTGAAAAGGGAACTAGGGTCTTGAGGAGTGTCAGGTGCTACAGATCGCAACATACATAAGGGTCTGGCAGTAGTACTCAGCCCAATGTTTCAGGGCTCTAACTAAGGAGGGTCGATCGTACCCTTAGCCGTACCACCCGACTACCCTATCGTACGGGCGAGTAATCTCTCTAAGTGTTGTTCTCGGTGTACTGTAGCCGCAAGATGGCCGACGGTTTATCTATGGCAAGGTTTTCAGGGAGCCTATGGGGCTTCCGATATACCCAGAGGGTACGTGGAAGACAGTTTGTGCACGGTTCTGTCTAATGCGCTACTACTCGAAGGGGTACCCATAGGAGTTACAAGGGAGTCCAAAAGACGTGACAACCTCTTGTATTTCCTGTGTGCATGCCTCCCCAAATCCACAGATTTATGCGCTCAACGACAGATCCTGTGGTTTAAAGACGCCGGAACACGTCTCGAGCCAAAAAATTTTTGCTACAAAATGGAGATCCCACCGGCCCTGGGAAGTGCTCTGATACCACTTTTTATAGCTCTGATACCACTTGTTATGCTCTTAACTTGCAAATGATACCCAAATATAGAATATGCGAAGAAAAGAGACCCAGAACACAGAATATGCGAAGAAGAGATAGCCAGAACACAGAATAGCAATGATTTTATTATTCAGAGAGTAATGTTCACTTTCCTCTTCGAGGGGGCAACCTCCAATAGAGTAGAGCTCGATTACGAAATAAGACACGATACTCCTCGCAGGGAGTTTCTATCCTTTATATATGACTCATACATGAAATACCATGGGCCAATACCGCGGTATTACTAATACCATCTATCTAATACTACGACCCATTTGCAACTAACTGTGGTTTCGTTATTAATTGCGGATTAACCACTTACAATTATTAATATGGGCTTTATTGACTCTTGACTATGACGTGGTCCCATTACATAGATAAGGGGGTTAGGGTGGGACCCTAACATAACACATCTTTGCCATGTTCCAACATCTCTCCCATATAACAACTCGTCCCATGTGAACGGCTGCCATGATAGTCCAACACATGTCAACATGCCTCTGTACACTTTCGGACCCCATGTCTGAACTAGTTGGGTAGCTAGTCCAACCATCACACTCAAATCATGAGAGTGAACATACTCATATCACCAATAGTCATTTCTCAAAACATCTGCCACATCCTGAACTCATCAAGAATAAACCATGTCAAGGTCCATGAAGTAGCCCTCATCTCATATGCAACATGTCATGATGCTTGATGCCAAGCCATCCCTGCACCATCATACCTGCTCAACCTACCTTAAGGACTCACTTCCATGAGCAGCTAACAATGAGCCCCATCTTCTTGTCCATCTAAGAATATGGGGAGGGGTTAGAGCCTGAAGGCTCACCCTCACTAACCATCTCAATCCATCTATCAGGATCCTCAATCTCCATCCTTTGTAGATAAGTGACCGGGTCCTCCTCTTGAACGTTCGACCTCACATATGCCTCATCATCATCATCATCATCTTCAACCAGTTTTAGCCTTCTTGACACATCCAAGATACTATATGAAAGTGTCTTGATGACCAATGACTGCTCGGTAAGCTTTGTCTCAACCATGGAAAACCGCTTACTCATGTCACCCAATCTCTTTTCATCCTCCATTTGCATCACTGCGAACTTACAATCAGGCCTTGTTACTTCAATGGTAGGCACACCAATGGGTACATCTACCCTTCCATCATAAATGTGCAGCTTCTTCAAATGTGGAACTATCATTGCATCAAATTGCTTCATGAATTCCATCCCCAGCATAGCCTCATAGTCATTAATCCGCACTATAGTGAAGTCAACCTGCCCTGTCCATTCACCAAGTGTTGTGTCCAGCTTTTCAGCTACACCAAGAACTTCATCCGGAGGAGAATTCACTGTCTTCATATGTTCCTTGATAGGTACAAATTTCAGCCCAATCCTTCTCGCAGTATCTTCTCCCATGAAGTTGTGAGAAGCCCCACTATCCATCATAGTGAGTACATCAACATCTCCAACCTTCATCCGAACATACTCCAGCTTATTTCTCTCAGGATCCTTCCAAGAGATCACCTCTGTAGCAGCAGCAACACCAAGTATCTGCATCATCCCCACATAAGCACCTTCATCCTTCACATTAGATTGTGCAATCGCAGCCACTTTCAATTTAGAACAACAATTCTTCATCGTATGTGATCTAGCACATATGCAACACTTCAAGACTTTCTTCGTCTTCAAACTGTCATCCGATTTTGAAGCATCATATTTCTTCTTCTCTTTCAACTTGTTGTACTTCTCCTTCCTATCATCAGAAGTCTCATCATAATGCTCCACCAACCTGTCCACAGCAGCAAAAGCTTCTTCAAGTGTTCTAATCCTCTGTCTCTTCACTTCATTGCATGCCCAAGGCTTCAACCCAATAATGAAATTGAACAACTTGTCCCTCTTTGCCATGTCAGGAAGTTCTAGGGCCGCACTTGCAAACTCCTGGTGATATGTCTAAAGGTTCCTTGTCTACTTTATGAATTTCATCTTCATCATTGCTTCCCATGTTTCATCCTGAGGACTAAAATGGGCCTGCAAAGCTCCTTTCATCTCATCCCACGAAGTGATGTCACTAGCAGTTTGGTCCATCCTCCTTCGCCACCACATCTTAGCATCCTTTGTTAGAAACTGAGAAGCTACCTTGACCTTTGTCTCATCATCAGATAGACCCAACTATTCCAAGTATTGCTCCATGTCCCATAAAAATTTGCCAAGAGTCTTTGCACTCCTTGTACCATCGAACGATTCTGATTCCTTGACTTTCACATGAGGCACTCCTCCACCTGAGCCATGCCTCATGGCCTTCTTCAACACCGCAATCTCATCTCTGGCTTCATCAAGAGATTTCTTCAAGTCCACAATCTCTGCAAGACCCTGGTCCCTTGCTTCTTCAACCTCCTTGACCTTACTTCAAGTTTTGTACACATAAGATCAGTGTACTCGTGTTGAGTTCAGAGTTCATCAAGCTCATCCTTCATCTTCAAAGTTGCTTCTTGCTCTTTCACGACCAAGTCAATCTTCTTATTTTAGTAAGCTTCCATGTCCTCTATCTTCTCCAACACTTTCTCAATAAACCCAAGGGTAGTGTCCTTGGCATCATGACTAGACCCAATCTGAGATTCAGCCATTTCCAATAGCCTTTTCCTTCTTTGCAACCTAGTCTCGACCATACAACAGCTTCACCTGCAACCCAAGTCCTTGATGCAACACTTATCATTAAGTGTTTCACCAACCACTTTCCCCTGCAAGTACCTGTTATCATAGTATCTTCTTCGAAGTGTACCCACGCTTGCACTTCGTCACGAGAAACCCTACTCAACCCAGCTCCAACAGAGCTTTGACACCAACTGTCACTCCCACAACGACGGCGGTAGTCTTTCAACCGTGTCGGCGAGGTGCAGCACCACCGAACACTTTCTTTTTAACAATAATTATGCACATGGACTATGCCTATCCATTTACTCCTACTCAATTTGTGATTCTCAAGCAAGTATAATTAGTTATCCTTTATACCAATGAACACCCATACTTTATTCATTATCAACAGCAATTATAAACGACAACGCAATTGCATAGTATAAAGGGGAGGGGCAACTCCCTGAACAATGAGTCTGCCCAACAATATATTAAGAATATCAGTTTACAATACACAAGTATGCCTTGGCAAGACCAAGTCCCATACTTAGCCAATTTTACAATCAATACAATCTTCGTGCACCCTTGCACAATGGGCGGGCGCTCACCCGAGCCACCAAGACATCCTCGCCAAGTCTCGGCACAACCAACACCTCCACACAATCACCCCAGGCACACCTTGCCCAACGTCTTCACCTTTCACCAAGAGCGTTTCCACCAAGTGTGATTCACTAAGGAGAGCGCATGAGCTATGCGCTTACCTCTCCTCAAAACTGCACACAAGACACTCTTGTCCTCAGAGCGAAGTGTGTATGATCGAATGAGTTCGAGTTGATTGATGTTTTAACGCTTAACGACAAACATATATAGGCTCCATCATATGTAGGTGGGCTGCCCAGCCGACCGCCCACACAACCCATACACACACCCATTCGAACGCTTTACAAATTCCACCTCACCGCCAACGTTGGTCGACCAACCCTCATCGCAAGCGCTCCATATATGGGTATAAGCCAATGGTCCACACTTTATCGTTCATGTGTTCGTCGCATATCGTCGCAAGGGTCCTCCATCACATCGCATAACCGGTCGGTCACTCCGTGGTTTGGTCGTGAATGACCGCCCGTTGCTCCTCCAACACATGCCCATGTGCGCGCGCCAGGTCACTCAGCGCCAAATCATTGCACATCTCCAAAGGCCTTACATTGAAGTTCTAATGAAACTTGCATCAACTAACTCTTTTAGCTGTCGTTTCAATTTCTCCAACTCATGTCTTGATAAACGACAAGGTGCTCTAGTAGGGGGTTGCTTCCCTGGTTCAAGCTCAATGCTATGGTCCACTGAATGCCTTGGTGGAAGTTTCTTCGGCAGCTCATCAGGCATCAAATCCACATACTTGGTCAGCACTTCAGAAATCTCGGCTGGAATAGGTGTCCCCACTCCATCTCCTTCGACTCCCTTGAACATCACCACATATGTCTGCATATCTGACTCCTTCATAGCCTTCTCCAAACATAGTGCAGAAACATGCTGCACCTTGACTTCCCTCCTTGGCCTATGAGTGGGCAAAGTCCAAGTTTGTGACTGTCCAACCAGCACCACCTCATCACAGAAGGGGACAACAATAGCCCTATTTCCCCTCAAGAAATCCTGTCCGAGTATCATATCAAAGTCGTTCATCTCCATCATCGTGAAGTCCAACTAACCCTTCCAGTCTTTTATTTGTATCGGCACTTCGTGTGCCAAAACGGCCACCTTAGCTCTAGAGTTCACTACCGTGACCTCCATATTCAATGGGAAGATCATCAGTCCGACCTCTTTTGCCAACTGTGTCGTCAGGAAGTTATGAGTGGCCCCTGTGTCCACCAGAGCTTGAATGGTCCTGCCACGGACCATCAATTCCACGAAACCCAGACTGCTCATCCATGATTTCTCCATAACGTTTCCCTACATACATACCCGTTCACTGCGTTCATCATCAAGCAACGGCTTCACCACCTATGAACCTGCTTTGATACCACCTGTCACGCCCCCAATTCTTTTTGCGTTAAATTGGCCGGGTGCGGCACCGCCTAAGTAACCAACATTTCCCATTATTGACTTACTTTACGAACTACACCTTTTAACATTCATTATAACCATGAATAAATTCATAATGTGTGGAAACCATTATAAAATAGCATGATAGAACAACAGCAATAATATAACCATATGCAAGATAATCTTTTTATTATATAAGAGTTTTTGTACAATGGCCGGGAGCGACGCTCCACCAGCGTTCATAACCAAGGTCAAGCTCCCGCCCGTGCAAGAGGGCATGACGGTCACACCTCACCTTACCCAACAATACAATATACAATGCGCACACAAGACTTTTTGCCCGAACGGGCGAGCACGCCAGTGCACACCTGTACGACCAGAGATGACTTGCGTTCAACCGAACTCACACTCGACAGGCAGGCGCCTCACTATGCCTGCCACCCGCACCTCCAACCACCTACACGAAGTATCGTGTCACCTTGCTCGACTTGGTGGGTGCATCACCAACGCGCCTCCCAATTGCAGTTAAGTGCGACTTCGCACTTCCTCATAGAGCGATGAGTGAATGCGATGATCCCCTGTCCAAATGACCAATCCTTTCCATGTGTTCATACGCTCCAACGGTGTGGTGACCTCACCCGCGGCCAACCCACCAAAGCACCCAAGCCGACGCGCTCAAACAATGTGAAATGCCCTCCTTTCAAGTCGGCCTACCCGTCGTTTGCCATGCCCAACTCACCATACATATACCCATGAGCATCGCTTCTATCCGCGCGCATGCCTTGCCTTGGTTGCTCACGATGTCTTTCGTTACTTAGTCAATTTTTGTGAAGGTAGGCATGCATGCTCGGTCGCCTAATGACCGCAGGTCATTACAGGGGCATATCATACTTTTAAATTCATGCTTAAAAATATAAACAATTCAATTGTATTTATATCAAACTTTTAAATTCATTCTTAAAGTTATATATATCTTTTATATTTTATATTTTTTAGGCCTAGAATTCTTTAATGGTAGTTGTGTATATAGCATGCATCTTACACATAACTCGGTATAAAGGGAAAATATATATGAAATATCATCATTATTACGAGTAAATTTTCATATGAAAAACAACTCGTAAAACATAACACCAAATAGTCGTTGTAATATACAAAACCGCAGCATTGAGTAGAGCTTAACCGATCCTTTACATAGAGGATAAAACTCTGAAAACCTATTAGACTTTCCAAATTCAATGAGCAAAAACAATCTTTTTTTAGTGCAGAATAAATAATAAAGGGTGCTTTAGTGCATAGTAAATAATAAATATTGCTGCAGATTGAGCCCATTGATTCAAAAAGGTCCTCTGAGGCAAATTATTTAAGAGAATTCCCAATATAATATCCAATGGATGTACTAATTGACTTCTCCAAGGCCTTTTTTTTTCTAGGCTACCATCCACGTGGTCAGCGTTTCATAAAATAGTCATCGCTCAGTTATTCTCTGCCATCCCCGGTTTCAGCGTTTTGTAAAATGTGCATCAGCCCAATTATCCTATCAATTAATAAAGCATTTATGAAATTCATGGCTTTAACCTTGTAAGATTTTTGAGATACACAGATCTAGATCTGCAAAACAATAAACAAGCTTGCAAGAGAAGGAAGGAAGCGAGCAAGAATTGAGAAAAGAATAAAAAATTGATTCTACAATATTAGTTTTAGAATAATTACATAAAAGCAACTAAGTTAAGCTTAGTTGTACATGAAATAACTAAAGCTAACTAAAGCTAGGTGTGTTTTATCTTATCTTAATGTGTACATGTGCCACATGCAAGCAATAAGTTAACTAGAGCTAATCTAGGTGCAGGTACACCAACACAGCTAGTCTAAGTGCATGTACACCAACATAGCTAGTCTAAGTGCATGTACACCAACACCCCCCCTTAAGCATAACTTAGGTGAGTGTGATGCAAAATGAATGAGTCCCAGCAACACGGCCGTTTTAGGTACCCATATACAATGCATAAAAAAGTAGGAAAGAGGGAAAACCCAGTGGGAAGAAAACCCCCCCTCAAAATATAATGCAAAAGGAGAGAAAAGACAACTGCTAGGCAGTCGTGTCCTTCACCCCGAGATGATCTCGCAGGAATCGAAACTTCTGCTTAGTGAAAGTCTTGGTGAAGGTGTCAGCAATCTTCTCGGAACTAGGTCAATACTGAAGATCGATGATCACATCATGAATGAGTATGATCACATCATGAATGAGTTCTCTAATGAAGTGCATGTGGATGTCGATGTGTTTGGTATGCTGCCACTGCACTGGATCTCTGCAAAACTTTAGCGTAGTTTGATTACTGCACCAGATGACAGTTGGATGATGGACACAAATCCCAAGCTCAGATAGGAAATGTTGTAGGCAAATTGCCTGAATAGTGGCATTGACTGCTCCTCTATACTCGGCCTCTGCTGATGAGAAAGCAATGGCAGCCTACTTCTTACTTGACCAACAAATTGGGCCAGATCCCGAGCTAAGTACATAACTGGAAGTAGACTTGCGATCAATGGTGTCGCCAACCCAATCTGAATCTATGAACCCGATGGGATTCAAAGAACAATTGGCTGCATAATGAATCCCATAGGTGATTGTCCCCTGGACATATCGAAGGATGTGCTTTGCAGTGTTCCAGTGTAACTCATGTGGCTCCTGCATGTATCTGGAAACTGCTCCGACAACATAGGAGAGATCAGGATGGGAGTGAGTGAGATAAAGAAGACTTCCCACAAGATGGCGATACAATGTGCAATCAACCAATGGTGTGTCTTTGCCATTCTCAAGCTTTATCCCTGATAAGAAAGGTGTGGCTGCTGGCTTGCAGTCACTCATGAGAAATCGTGCCAAAAGATCTCTCGCATATTTTGGTTGAGAAATGGTAATGCCAGAATCACGCTGATGGATCTCTAGTCCAAGGAAGAAATTTAGCAAGCCCATGTCGATCATAGAAAACCGCTTATGCAATGCAGTTTTGATGTTAGTAATGACAGAAGTTGAACTACCCATTATCAAAAGAGCATCTATGTAGAGTACTATGATCAACAAGGAGTCAATTTTCTTTAGAAAATAAACATTGGAATCAGATTTGCAGTGTACAAAATTTTGAGATAACAAATAAGAATCCATCTTCGCATACCATGCTCTAGGTGCCTGCTTGAGGCCATAGAGACACTTCTTTAGTTTGCATACCGGAGATGAATTTTGCATGTATCCCGATGGCTGCTCCATGTAGATTTCCTCCTTGATATCACCATGATGAAAGGAATTCTTCACATCCATATGATGCACCTCCCATCCTCTTGCTGCTGCAATGGAGAGAGCTAGCCGAATGGAATCCATTTTTGCTAATGGAGCAAAAGTTCATCATAGTCAACACCATGTACTTGCTGAAAACCTTTTGCTACCAATCGTGCCTTATATCGACTAACTTGGCCATTTGATGCTTTCTTGGTCCGGTAAAACCACTTGCATCTCACAAGTTTGCGATTTGAAGGTAGCGGAACCAAATCCCGAGTCTGGTTCTCAATGAGAGAGTTATATTCCTCATCCATGGTGGCTTCCCATTCAAGATGCCCATTTGCTTCTGCATAATCTTGTGGATCAGATCCATGCATCATATAAGCATGCATGGGCATGGATGGCTCCATAGCTAAGAGTTCTTGCTGATCTTCCTCAAACAGAGGGATAGAGGCAGGATCATCAAGGATATCACTCATGTTGCGCCATTTTTGTGTTGAAGGTGGTCGAGAATCTTCCGAACTACGTGCAGAAGTATGATCTTGATGTTTAACAACTGGTGGTCTAACAGGGGTCACAGGAAGAGACTCATCATGATCAGAATGCTGGTCTGAAGTTTCATCTGCATACTCATCAATGAGTGGTGATGGAAACTTGGTAACAAGTTCATCTACTGGTGCATGTGAAATATCTTCGTCAAACATTACACTCCTTTCAATAAAGAGCTCTTCAGTGTGGATATCAAAATCTGTACCCTTTGACTTGATCAGAATATCCAACAAACATGCATGCTTTGCTTTGAGGCTCCAAAGCCTTTCTCTTCTTTGGAGGAATGCGGGCCCATACTCGAGATCCAAAAATGCGGAAATGACTAACTTTAGGTTTCATGCCAGTCCAAGCTTCAAAAGGTTTTTTTCCAGTAACAGATTTATGAGGAGATCTATTCTGGATGTATGAGGCACAATTAATAGCTTTGGCCCACAATTTCGATGGAATAGACCTTGCATGCAACATGAAATTAGCCATCTCTTTCAAAGATTGATTTTTCCTTTCAGCCACGCCATTTTGCTATGGAGCGTAAAGAACTGTATGCTGCAACTGTATGCATACTTCATCACAAAGATGCTTGATATCTTTGTTGACATATTTCGTCCCATTATCTGTGTGGAGTATCTTCATGCGTTTTCCAGACTGATTTTCCACATGCGCTTTGAAAATCTTTAGATGTTGAAAAACTTCAGACTTGAGTTTCAAGAAGTAAACCCAAGTGAATCTCATATAATCATCTATAAATGACAACACATATCTTTCTTTGCTCATTGAAAGCACGGGAAATGGACCCATGAGATCACTGTGTACAAGTTCCAAAGGTGAAGACACTCTCCATGCATGCCCCTTCTCGAATTTGTCTTGTGGATGCTTTCCAAGAGCACATCCATTACAAACACCATCTGAAAATTCAATGGTTGGCAATCCTTTGACCATCCCTTGCTTACTAAGTTGTTGCATATATCTAAAATTCAAGTTCCCAAATCTCTTGTGCCAAATCCTACTTCCTTCATTTGCATGCATAAGTAGCAAAATACAATTTGATTGAGGAACAAAATCAGAAAATGTATACAGTTGAGATTGATCATTTACCTTGCCAGATGCAATCTTCAAATTGGTTTGCATGTCATAAATGCTCACGAAATATGGGGTAAATTCCACTTTCCTTCCGCTGCCTGTGTGTGTCATCTGATACACTGAGAGAGGATTCACAGAAAGCCTTGGAATATGCAAGACATTTTCAAAACTCCCATCTTCGAATTGCACTCTTCCTTGTCCAGTTGCTACAACTGCAGAATTATCCCCCATGAGAATGGGAGGTCCTAAGTATGCATGTAGAGAAGAAAAGGATTCCTTTGAAGAAGCCATATGATGTGAAGCTCCTGAATCGATGATCCATTTTTGTGGTGCAGAATGAAGAGCAATCAAAGCATGCCCGTTACCTCTTGGATCTGGTGCTTTTTCTCCAGAATTCTTCTTAGCATTCTCAGGAATGTGGTCTCCAAGATTGTGTTGCTGGAGTGTCTGCGCCATGAGATCTATAGTCTTCTTCATGCATGCAGATTCAGGATGAAAACCACGGTAGCAATAATTGCACATTGATTGCCCTTTCGTTCCTTTCCTTTCCTTTGAGCCAGACGATCCATCAGGGGGTTTGGGATGTCCTCCCTTTCTTGGATCAGGATCCTTCTTCCCTTTTCCTTTCTGATGGTCTTTGGAATTTTCCTTTCCTTTTGTATGCATAGTAAGTGCATGCTCTTTGGAATTTTTAAGTGTGCCCATTTTGATGATCTTATCTTGCTCATGCATCAAAGATTGAATAAAAGAATCTAGTGAGGGCATCTTCCAAGCTGCACCAGTTGCAGATCTGACTGTGTTGAATGTAAAGATGAATACTGCATACTCTAGACCAAGTTTTGATAAAATGAAAATAATCAACTAATTTTCTTGCTTGGATTTGTCGATCCTGCATCCTTTTAGCTGAACCAACAAGGCTTTATAGCTTGTGAAAAAATCTTGAATGTTCTCAAAGTTTCTCAGATCTAATGAGTCTAACTCATTTTTGAGAATGTGACCTTGCATTTCATCCTGTTTTCCAAACAATCCTTCCAAAATTTTCCATACTTCATTTGGAGTTGAACATGATTCAACATGAAATAGCAGTTCCAGAGAAATAGATAAAGATAGGATGCCAAAGGCCTCGTCCATGCAATTGAAATATATTGTTTTCTCCATTGCCGATGTTGGTTCAACTTCTGTTTCCATGGTTATTCGAAATAAGCCTCTACTTCTGAGATGAAGTTGAATCTTTGGCTCCCATTCGAAATAATTATATGGAGTGAGAATTGCCGATTGTTGAAACTCCAATTTAGACTCCATTCTTTGTTGTTGCTTCAATCTTCTGAATCTGCAAATAAAATTTCTTGTGCACTGATTACAAATCCCTAAGCTCTGATACCATGTAAGATTTTTGAGATACATAGATCTATATCTGCAAAACAATGAACAAGCTTGCAAGAGAAGGAAGGAAGCGAGCAAGAATTGACAAAAGAATGAAAAATTGATTCTACAATATTAGTTTTAGAATAATTACATAAAAGCAACTAAGTTAAGCTTAGTTGTACATGAAATAACTAAAGCTAACTAAAGCTAGGCGTGTTTTATCTTATCTTAATGTGTACATGTGCCACATGGAAGCAATAAGTTAACTGGAGCTAATCTAGGTGCATGTACACCAACACAGCTAGTCTAAGTGCATGTACACCAACAAACCCCCATTGCCGGATGAAGAGGTATTTGATCCATAGCCTACAATAATCAAGATGGAGCTTATTCCAAATGTCAACTATCTCATACATAGAAAATCAAAATTTAAAAATTACCGCCAACTATCTACTCCGCAGAAAAACAAAATTTAGAAATTACCAGCATTGTCACAACCCTTAACAATACTTACTTATGCCAAAAAAAAAAAAAATTTGATCGTTATCTTTACACATAACGAAAGGTAAATATTAATTTACACATATTAATAGTATAGGTTATCCTTACGCATGTCAAATGGTGTCTATTAAATTGGAGACCCATTAAATGGTATATATAATCCTATCGATCATGATATAGTTAACATCATATTAAGGCATACGGTATTACCATAACTCTTCAACGAAGGCAGAGTTTTTATTTATATAAACATGACCCCTTAACATTGGATGCAACGTAGGAATCGATGTTTCCAGCCATTTTCCGTAGCCATCGGACACTTAACTACTGAACCATTAATTTTCCTTAACGGAGAGGTGGACAGCTGGTCCGCCTCGGGATTTTTCTACCCGACCTGGATTACGATCTCTGGAAACTAGAAGAGTTATTAATTGTGGCAGTCTGGTCTTCATCTCCTCGGAATCACTGATTAGATCCACAACGGTGATTTCCAATCTTTAACCGGACGGCGAGGGCCACTTTCTAGCTGTACAGAGGCTTTTAGGGTTCTGTATTATATGTCTGATCGACTATTTTTCCGCGGCTATTCACCATCCCGATTATGGTTGCTCGCCTTCAGATCTTCGTCGCTGGCTTCCATGATGGAACTCTGGGTCACTGTTGCGCCCCAGAGACAGTGAATACCTTTGGCACTCCGCTATAAACCAATTCATATATAGGTATTCTTTTCCTTTGTTCCAAAATTATATAAGGAATTGTACAGAGTTCTGATGGACTTGCTCTCCGCTTATTCTCATCTATGTTGGTTGTTTTGTTGACAAGAGTTCGAGGGATTTCACTGCGACCAATGTTTATTCTCCATGAACTCTTTCTCAGGTAATCCTGCACCCCTTAGCATAGGATTTACATATATGGTTGATGCCGAGTTAAACGTTGATTCCTCCCCTTTCCTGTCAGGTGATTTTCACCACTCTCTGTTGGAAAGTTGAATCCTTGTGGCCTTGCTCGCTTGAGGGCGCCATCCATAGCTCGCAGCCAGGGTTCTGCCCTTGAAGGCCCTCATGGTGGCAGTGGTATTTCCACACCTGGAATGGGACTCATAGACTTATGTCCCTAAATTCGGAATGTATTGTTTTCAATGTTTGATTTTCTAGATTAACATTCTATTCTCAATATTGTAAAGACGGTTTAATCGACGAACCGCTGTGTGTATGGCTTGGCCGGTTACGCCGTTGAATATTTGGCATGTAAATACTCTATTTAATTTGCTGTTAAATGCATAGGATAATCATGACTCTGTTTCCAAGCATATATGGAGTTTGTGGTTTCTCTGGTTCTGTAGAAATACTGTGATTTTCAGTTTTACCTTTGTGATTCCGAAAGACTCGGCATGGTGTATTAATCTATTATTTTCATATGGTTCTGTTATGGAAATTTATGTTTATTGATATGTCGCTGTAACCCTAGAGTTAGTCTATGCATGATTATATAGTTGTTCGCTAAAACAGGAATGGACTTTTTTTTGTCGTTTGTTATTGTTCATGCATATAATGCTCATTTGCGACCCTTGATGGTCTCGGAGCCGGAACTACTAGCTATGCCTTGACTATCCCTACTCTCGTGGGTCTCGACCGCTGGTATGGCCGCCTGTAAGGGTTTGGCTACAGAATGTAAGCATAACTATGGCATACGAATTTTCTCTTCATTTCAGGCAGTTAACTCTAATGTTACATGGTTTTACTTCCACATATTTCTGGAGTCTTTTCAAGGTTTTCACTATTCATAACCTCGTATTTTTACTGTTGTTACATTTACATAAATTTGTCCCTTACGAGGGTTTAGATAGTTTACAGGTTGCTATAAATCATTGCCATTGGTGCGGATGCTCCGTCTTTCCTTTGGTACAGAGAATTATGACTTTTATCCCACCGTGTCTCGATTGGTTTGACCACTGTGTGCAGACCATACGCACACGGGTTCCACCGTCCTTTGTCATTATATATATATATATATTATATATATATATATATATAATATATATATATATATATATATATATAGATATATATATATATATATTATATATATATATATATAGATATAGATTATATATATATATATATATATATATAATATATATATATATATATATATATATAATATATATATAGATATATTTTTGGTTTGTATTATTTCATTCACATATTGTCTTTTTCCCTACTTGTCATTATATCACCGTTATGCGCATAATGAGTTCCTTCTGTCTCTTTAATGTGTCATCCCTTCCGTATAGGGTATGATTTATGAAAAATTAATTTCTGGAAACTCGGGTACTGTGGAGACCCAACCGAGTCCATGCAGTACTCCACTCATATTTTATTTAGTGATTTGATGAGTTTCGTCTGTACATTTAATTTGTTCTGTGTCCTGGCATTATATACTTGTTTTCTTTGACAGGTTAAGACTATTTATCAGATTATCCTAGACCCTAACTTACAGTCTAGATAGTATTTTTAAGAACATGAATGTATCTTAGACCATGAAACGATAACTGTACTTACCTTTACTGCTACTCTTATAGTCTTCAGTACCTTTCCAGATTAGAGGAAATTACTTTGTTGCTTGTTCTCCTCCCAACCATGAGATTAGTCCACCAGACTAAATCTCCCCCCAAGCTCTTTTGCCAGACTGTTGTCTTCAGCAAAGATATTGCACCACTTGTGCCTGTGCTATCTGGTCCTTACCAGACTTAGCACCCTCTTTTCTTCTCCTTTTTGCCTTCTCTCCCATTTGTTCCTTAACAACCTGGGTCCTTTTCCTTTTTCCCTTTTCTATGGAAATAGGAAAAACAGTTAGGGTTTTTCCCTGTTAACAACAGTTTTTTTTTTTTTTTTTTTTATATTATCTGGCAAGAAAAGAGAATAACTTCCTCATAGAAAGTTATTATGTGTCAAGGGATAGCCAGTAGTTCCGGCGCCTTCCAACCACGAACAGAGCTGGATAAGTTCTTTTCATTAGCTCTTCATCCTCCCAAGTGGCTTCCTCATGTCCATAATGTCGCCATTGTATCTTAACTTGGGTAATAACTCATTTCCGCAGCTGCACTTCTCTCCGATCAAGGATGTTTAGAGGTTCGACCAGAACCTCTCCTTCCGGTTTGACCTGCATTGCACAATTCCTTAAGTTAGCTTTCTTTCAGCACTAATTTTTAACAGGTTTATTGTAACAGTAACTCCCACCTGAATATCCTGCCATCGGATTACATGCTTAGGGTCGTAGACATATTTCTTTAGTACTGAAACATGGAACACGTTGTGGACCTGAATGTGACTTGGCAAGGCAAGCTGGTAAGCCATTGGTCCAATCCTGGCCAAGATTTGGAAGGGTCCACAGTATCGGGGTGCCAATTTGGCACATCCACTCCACTGTAAGGTACTTCTTTTAGCTTGAATTCTAATATAAACATGGTCTCCAACTTGGTAATCCTTGAACCTTCTTTTCCGATCAGCAAAATTTTTCTGTCTATCTTGAGCAGCTTTCAAATTAACGCGCACTGTTTTCACCATATCTTCCATTTGTTTAAGCATCTCAGGCCCTAAACTCAGTTTATCTTTGGGTCCTCCCCAACTAGAGGGTGTACGACATTTTCTGCCATACATGACCTCAAATGGGCTCATTTGCATAGAGGTGTGATACCCATTGTTATACATGAATTCCACCAGATGTAGATACTCTTCCCACAGTGTGGGTCGCTGCATAACATAAGCCCTTAACATGTCTTCCACCACTTGGTTCACTCGTTCCGTTTCTCCATCAGTCTGAGGATGGTATGTTGTGCTGAAATTTAATTGGATTCCTAAATCAGCGAATAGTGTTTTCCAAAAGGCTGATGTGAACTTCACATCACGATCGGAAATTATCATTTTTGGAAGCCCATGTAACTTAAACACATTCTGCATAAAAATATGAGCAATTTGTACAACTTTATACGTAGATTGTATAGGTATAAAATGCGCAACTTTACTCAACTTGTCTACTACCACCATAATGGAATCATTGTTTCTTTTTGTCTTAGGCAAACCTGTGATAAAATCCATGGAAATGATCTCCCATTTCCATTCTGGGATAGGTAATGGTTGTAACAATCCTACTGGATGCTGGTGTTCCACTTTAATCTGCTGGCATTCTAAACATCGTGCCAAGTACTCGGTAATGTTCTTCTTCATTCCTGGCCAAAAGTAATCTTTTCGGATTGCAGTAATCATTTTCTGGTATCCCGAATGTCCCGCATAATGGCTGGTATGGAATTCATCCATAATCAAATTTTTAATTCTGTCTTGGTTGGCTAAATATATCCTTTGCTTGAAATATATCATTCCAGCGTCATCTAAATCATAATCTGGTTGGCCTGCCGCGCTGACGGATTGCTGTATTTGCAGTTTTAGCTGTTGATATTCAGTATCTTGATCTGAGGCTTCCTTTACCATCTCCAAAAAGGGACTCTTCCACCCACTAATGGAGATTTCATACAAATGTTGTATTTTCCGACTTAAGCCATCTGCCACTCGGTTTTCTTTTCCTTGCAGATGTTTTATCTGAAAATCAAAGCCGCTTAGGAAGTCCACCCACCTTGCTTGTCTAGCGTTTAAGGTGGGCTGGCAGAAATAGTTGGTTAAACTATGATGGTCGGTGAGCAGCAAGAATTTCCTGCCCACAAGATAATGTCGCCACATTTTTAAGGCATGAATGACGGCAGCCAATTCTAAATCATAAGAAGAGTATTTCTGTTCGTGCTCCTTTAATTTTCGAGACTCGTAAGAAATCACCTTGCCTTCTTGCATTAAAACTCCACGTACTCCTTCTTTGCTTGCGTCCGTACATACTACGTAATCCTTATTAGGATCGACTATACTCAAAATAGGTGTTGTAGTAAGTAGGTGTTTCAATTGTTCAAAACTTTTCTGGCAGTTTGTGGTCCAATGAAATGGTTTTCCTTTTTTCTGCAATGAGGTAATGGGATATGCTACTCTAGAAAAACCTTCTACAAACCTCCTATAATATCCAACCAATCCCATGAAGGATCGAACATCTGCCACATCTTTCGGTACAGGCCAATCCATTATGGCATTTATCTTCTCCGGGTCTACTGCGATCACATCCTTTGTAATTACATGACCCAAGTATTGGATTTCTTCTTTAAAGAAATCACACTTACTAAACTTTGTGTATAGCTGATGTTCTCGAAGGGTCTGTAACACCATTCTAAGATGCTCATGATGTTCTTCCATGGTGCGAGAATATATTAATATATCATCAATAAATATCAGCACAAATCTGTCCAAATAAGGATGGAAAATACTGTTCATTAAACACATGAAAGTTGCAGGGGCATTGGTGAGTCCGAACGGCAAGACCACAAATTCGTAATGACCATATCTTGTTCTAAAAGTTGTTTTGGCGATATCTTCTTCTTTAATTCGGATCTGATGATAACCTGATCGCAGATCAATCTTAGAGAACACCGTCGCACCTTTCACTTGATCGAATAGTTCATCGATCCGAGGTAAAGGATATTTATTCTTAATGGTCAACTTATTTAATTGTCGATAATCAATGCACATCCGGAGGGTTTCATCCTTTTTCTTGACAAATAGTACTGGGGCTCCCCATGGGGACACGCTAGGACGTATGTAATCTTTGTCTAATAATTCCTGCAACTGTATTTTTAATTCTGTCAGTTCGGGTACACTCATTCTATAGGGTGCCCGTGACACTGGTGCTGCTCCCAGAACCAACTCAATGGTAAAATCTAGGTTTCTTCTTGGTGGTAACCCAGGAATTTCTTCTGGGAACACATCCGTGAATTCTTGGATTATAGGGATATTATTCAGAATGGCTGTTTTATCCTTAGAATCTGGATAACCCACCTAGATGGCATAGACCTGGCACCCTTTCCGAATACATTTTACAAGCTAGTTTGCTGTTATTGGTCGAACTTGCACAAGTCGTTTAATTCCTTGCATTTCTTTTCTATTTCCATGGTGATCCCTAAAGTAGATAATCTTGGTTTTACAATCAACTAATGACCAGTGTTTTTCCAGCCAATCCATACCAATTAGAATATCATAGGAGCCAAGGGGAAGCATGTTTAAGTCAGCCATTACTGGCTGTCCGGCTATAGTGAAGGAGCAGTCCTTAATTTTAGCTGTCACTCGTCTTTTGGCTCCTGTAGCTAATTGTACCAGCCATGGTTTTTTAAACTTAACAGATTGTAAATTACAACATTCCACTACTTTTGGGTTTACATAACTTAGTGTAGCCCCAAGATCAATTAAAACAGATACAGTAAGGTCTGAAATGTTACCTTCGAATTCGACCATGGTTGGCTGATATTCCGCCTAACGGTCTTCCAAAGCCGCATTAATCCTGGGTACACTGCGTCCTACCTTGTCGACTATTGAGGCTTCGTGAATTTGGGATAACTGTTCAGTTCCCTTTCACTGTGGACAGTTTTTGATGTAATGGGGTCCCCCACAACCCCAGCATTGCACCAAGGGTCTTACTGTCCCTTCACTGTCTAATCGTGCATGTTGTTCGCTGACTTTAGACTCACTGGTAGGCCTAAATTTGGATGTGATTCTTGTTGTAGTTCTACTGTTTAGTCCTTTACCATTTCCCTTACTTCCACTGCTGCAATTTCCTTTGTTGTTTATTATTGACTTAAAGTTCTTTTTCTCATTCCATTTCCTGCCAGCAGCTTCCCCCTTTTGCTTTCTTTGTTGATAACAGATTCTGGCCTTACGGATTACCTCATCCATGGATTTTGGATTGTCAAATTCAATCCTTTCTCGCATGTAGGGCAGTAAGCTTCTAACAAATCTTTGTACCTTTGCTTTTTCCTCCCTTATATATGGCACATAGCGGAGTAAGGAAGTAAAACGGGTGATGAACTCGTCCATAGTCTGCTGTCCCAAACGCAGATCGTGGAACTCTCTTGCCTTTTCATCGTAGAAGCGTTCAGTTAAATACCTCTCCTTAAAATATCTTTGAAAGTTATCCCAAGTAATAGTCTGCTCAGTAACTCCTTTTACAATTTTCACTTCCTCCCACCATAAGGTGGCCTTTCCCTGTAGCTGAAAAATAGCCAATCGTGCTTTAAGATTGTGGTCATATTCATAGAGCTGGAAATACTTATTCATATTGATTATCCATGCTTTAGCTGCTTGTTCTTGTTCCCCGTCAAAATGTGGTGGTTTAATTTTGCGAAATTCCCCTTGTAGTTCCACCCTTTGTCCTTTCGAAGTTTGTTGTTCAATTACATTATCGGAACGTTCCTCTTGTTCCTCTGATCCTTCAGGGGGTATATGGTGGTTCTGTTCTTCGGACATCCTCGCTTTCTCCATGCTAGGATTAGCTGGTGGTTGATTATGTCGATCAGAAAAGCTCTTCAGAATTCTTTCTTGTTCCATCGTAAGTCTGGCATTGTCTTCCCGTAACCTTGCCATCTCATTTTTAAGTTCCTGTACTGTTTCTAGAATGGCTTGATTTGTAACTCTGGCCTCTTCCCCAAGTTGTACCCACAGTTCCAGATTATTTTCGGGGCCAGGTGCCTCCTGTCCCATCACAGGTTGTCGAGTTGTATTATCTGCTCTCCTCATGCTACAGGTTCTCGAAACTCCTGATCCTGTACTTCACTCAAAACAAAGTGAAAGGGTAATGATAAGGAAGATTTATATATTTATTTATATAATTATTTTTTTTGTAATGTCTCTATATGTCAATCTATCTTTACCCAGAGGCCTCAGTTCTGTAACTGGACTCTGATACCACATGTCACAACCCTTAACAATACTTACTTATGCCAAAATAAAAATAAAAAATTGATTGTTATCTTTACACATAACGAAAGGTAAATATTAATTTACACATATTAATAGTATAGGTTATCCTTACGCATGTCAAACGGTGTCTATTAAATTGGAGACCCATTAAATGGTAGATATAATCCTATCGATCATGATATAGTTAACATCATATTAAGGCATATGGTATTACCATAGCTCTTCAACGAAGGTAGAGTTTTTATTTATATAAACATGACCCCTTAACATTGGATGCGACGTAGGAATCAATGTTGCCAGCCATCCTACGCAGCCATCAGACACATAACTACTGACCCATTAATTCTCCTTAACGGAGAGGTGGACAGTTGGTCCACCTCGGGATTTTTCTACCCGACCTAGATTACGATCTCTGGAAACTAGAAGAGTTATTAAATGTGGCAGTTCGGTCTTGATCTCCTCGGGATCACTGATTAGATCCACGGCGGTGATTTCCAATCTTTAATCAGACGGCGAGGGCCGCTTGCCAGCTATACAATGGCTTTTAGGGTTCTGTATTATATGTCTGGTCGACTATTTTTCCGTGGTTATTCACCATCCCGATTATGGTTGCTCGCCTTCAGATCTTCGTCGCCGACTTCCATGGTGGAACTCTGGGTCACTTTTGCGCCCCAGAGACAGTGAATACCTTTGGTGCTCCACTCTGAACCAATTCATCTACAGGTATTCTTTTCCTTTGTTCCAAAATTATATAAGGAATTGTACAGAGTTCTGATGGACTTGCTCTCCTCTTATTCTCATCTATGTTGGTTGTTTTGTTGACAGGAGTTCGAGGGATTTCACTGCGACCAATGTTTATTCTCCATGAACCCTTTCTCAGGTAAGCCTGCACCCCTTAGCATAGGATTTACATATATGGTTGATGCCGAGTTAAACGTTGATTCATCCCCTTTCCTGTCAAGTGATTTTCACCACTCTCTATTGGAAAGTTGAATCCTTGTGGCCTCGGTCGCCTGAGGGCGCCATCCATAGCTCGCAGCTAGGGTTCTGCCCTTGAAGGCCCTCATGGTGGTAGCGGTATTTCCACGCCTGGAACGGGACTCATAGACTTACGTCCCTAAATTCGAAATGTATTGTTTTCAATGTTTGATTTTCTGGATTAACATTCTATTCTCAATACTGTAAAGATGGTTTAATCGACGAACTGCTGTGTGTATGGCTTGGTCGGTTACACCGTTGAATATTTGGCATGTAAATACTATATTTAATTTGCTGTTAAATGCATAGGATAATCATGACTCTGTTTCCAAGCATATATGGAGTTTATGGTTTCTTTGGTTCTGTAGAAATACTGTGATTTTCAGTTTTACCTTTGTGATTCCGAAAGACTCTGCATGGTGTATTAATCTATTATTTTCATATGGTTTTGTTCTGGAAATTTATGTTTATTGATATGCCACTGTAACCCTAGAGTTAGTCTATGCATGATTATATAGCTGTTCGCTAAAACAGGAATGGAATTTGTTTCGTCGTTTGTTATTGTTCATCCATATAATGCTCAATTGTGACCCTTGATGGTCTTGGCGCCGAAACTAATAGCTATGCTTTGACTTTCCTTACTCTCATGGGTCTCGACCGCTGATATGGCCGCCTGTAAGGGTTTGGCTACAGAATGTAAGCATAACTATGGCATACGAATTTTCTCTTTATTTCAGGCAGTTAACTCTAATGTTACATGGTTTTACTTCCACATATTTCTGGAGTTTTTTCAAGGCTTTCACTATTCGTAACCTCGTATTTTTACTGATGTTACATTCGCATAAATTTGTCCCTTACGAGGGTTTAGATAGTTTACAGGTTTCTATAAATCATTGCCATTGGCGCGGATGCTCTGTCTTTCCTTTGGTACAGAGAATTATGACTTTTATCCCACCGTGTCTTGGTTGGTTTGACCACTGTGTGCAGACCATACGCACACGGGTTCCACTGTCCTTTGTCATTATATATATATATCTGGTTTGTATTATTTCATTCACATATTGTCTTTTTCCCTACTTGTCATTATATCACTGTTATGCGCATAATGAGTTCCATCTGTCTCTTTAATGTGTCATCCCTTCCATATAGGGTATGATTTATGAAAAAATAATTTCTGGAAACTCGGGTACTGCAGAGACCCAACCGAGTCCATGTAGTACTCCACTCAGATTTTATTTAGTGATTTTATGAGTTTCGTTTGTACATTTAATTTGTTCTGTGTCCTGGCATTGTATACTTGTTTTCTTTGACAGGTTAAGACTATTTGTCAGATTATCCTAGACCCTAACTTACAGTCCAGATAGTATTTTTAAGAACATGAATGTATCTTAGACCATAAAATGATAACTGTACTTACCTGTACTGCTACTCTTACAGTCTTCAGTACCTTTCCAGATTAGAGGAAATTACTTTGTTGCTTGTTCTCCTCCCAACCATGAAATTAGTCCACCAAACTAAATCTCCCCCCAAGCTCTTTTGCTAGACGGTTGTCTTCAGCAAATATATTGCACCACTTGTGCCTGTGCTATCTGGTCCTTACCAGACTTAGCACCCTCTTTTCTTCTCCTTTTTGCCTTCTCTCCCGTTTGTTCCTTAACAACCCGGGTCCTTTTCCTTTTTCCCTTTTCTATGGAAATAGGAAAAACAGTTAGGGTTTTTCCCTGTTAACAACTGTTTCTTTTTTTTTTTTTATCTGGCAAGAAAAGAGAATAACTTCCTCATAGAAAGTTATTATGTGTAATTACTCAATTTGTACTCAACTTTTGAATTAATAATATTCAAATCATTTTTCACAAAAAGATAATAATCTCTGTTCCATAATTACTTGCAATGGTAACATAGAATATTTATTCACATAAATTATCCGGTCATTACAAGCATTTTCTCCAATAATTACAGGCATAGAAATGGGCTAATTGCTCCAAGCTAGAATCCCTCCGACTGGTCTCTGGATCGGCGTTCTCCAATTCCCACAGGAAATGATCGAACAACACCACTTCACAGGCCATCGAGAAGTTGTCCATGAATCTCTCAACGACCAGTGTCCTCAACAATGGATGATTCAGATAATGGGCACTAACGAAATATCGTCTCTTACGCTTGCCAACATACACTGTCTTAAATCCCTCCGGCGCTTCACCTGCTCTGGGATTATCTTCATGTACGAGGCTTGATGCCCTAATTTCTGCAACACGATCCGATGAATCATTAAATGAAGGGTTCCGAGTGAGATTGATGTATGAAAGTTTTGTCTTGCCACCGAAGCTCTACCACTTCTTGAAAATGCACTTCATTTTGTTCACCTTGCTTGATGTATGTACCATCCTACTTAAAGGGTACTCAGGTTATCGCCTCTTACTTATCCAAAGGCCCGTGAAGATCCCTTGTCCCTTCTTTTTATAATAACTATCACAGGGCTAATGCTAGCCTCTGTTTTGGATTCTGGTAATTTGAAATATCAAATCACATATATGCAAGAAAAGCAAGATATGGGCGATCTATTTTACTAGCATTCGCATGTGACTTGCAATGAGTAGAAGCAAAAAAATCAAAGGACATAATAAACCAAAGAGGATCTGCATCGACCTCTCATCATCGCAAAAAGTCATGGGGGATGGCCAGAACATTTCATTTATATAATGGAACAGAATACTCTATAACAACGGGGAAGATTGTCTGTAACGTTGTATAATACCAAGCTAATATGTAGCATTATACGAATAGGCTATGTGCTATTTGTGGCACTATGTAGATAGACGATGATAGCCTATAACATCATATAATACCATGGTAATCTGAGACATTATCTCAAAAAGGTACGTGTAGTGTGATGGTTGAGGCTATGACGGTCGATATCAACAAAATACGTGTAATAGGAGACCAGGGGAGTGGATAATTTTTTAATGTCTCATAAATTATCAAGAACAACTATATAATAATAATCATAATTGAAAGTTAAAAGACAACTCACTAAACATAACTTCGAATTAAATCCAAAATACAAAGACAACTCATACTGAAGAATAATAAAATAGCTTTCTAATTTTAGTGTTGGAAGTAGTGAAGTCATGTTTACTGAGTTTAGTATTGGGGTTTTCTGTGCCACAAAGAGAAGCAGATTTCTCTTTTCCTGGGCTCAGAGGTGAAATGTATCTCAGATCATGACTGCAATTTTCAAAGATGTAGTACTACTTGTCATATTTCAGTGAATTTTTGTCATAGCTGGGGATCACCATATGTGTAGCTTGAGAGTGAGTGGGGCATTTGAACAATGGAAATGAGATTTAACGAACTTTGTTATTATATTTTAGGCTATCCAAAATATTATGTTGTTGTGATATATGAGTATATATTTATGTAGTATATTAGGGGTTTTTATTTTACCCTCATAAATTTTTTAGTTGTTTGTGTTTTGACAACTAACATAGTGTTACATTACAAATTAAAAGGATTGAAGAAATATTTATCATTTTTTTTTTTTTTTTTTTTTTTTTTTTTTTTTTTTTAATCAGAATTTCATGGGATATGATCTACTCTAGTCTGCATGCAAGGTTGGGTGCAATGATGCATTTTTTTATTGGGTCATAAATTTATGGCAAGAACACAGGATATAGATGTAGTTGTAAGGAGAGTGTATCCATTTCATTATGAACATCAGTCGTAAGGCCAGAATGTATCCATTGCACTATGAACATCTTACCTTCTTATAGAGCACTACATTGTCTTGTAAAATTGAAAAAAAATTCCAAAATTTCTATACAAGATACAGTCATGGGGAATCATTTCAGTGATAAAAGTATAAGCTACATATTTAACAATATGTGGCTTGAGAGTTTACTGATTTGATCCAGATATTGTAATATGGGTTGAAAAGTAGGTGTTAAGGTCTAGAAGTGTTAAGTTTATTTCCCTATGTCTTATATCGGTGTTAGGATCGAGAAGGTTACAAGATTGTTGTTTTATGTTTTTTATTATTCTAAGGTGTTTAGAATGAAAGATATTGTCTATTTAAACAATAAGCACAAAAACTATAAGGAAAAAAATATTGTATAACCATTTTATCACAATATGATAAGAAGGACTGGAATTATTCACATGTGTGGTGGGCATGACATATATCATTTATTGTAATCCTTAATCTTGAAGAATTTGATTAAATTGAAACTTTGAACTTATAATTCCATTATCAATAATTTATTATACACTAATTAACCTCATTCTTAAATTCAACCTAGCTCAATCATAATGAAATTTAAATTTTTCTTCGAGCCAATATGTACTTCCTATCAAGTAGAATTTTGGTAAATTATTAGGAAACCCTCATTTTGTGCTAATATTATTAAGAAAATGTGGTAATATTATTAAGAAATAGGGTGAGATTGGTTGGTGAGAATATGGCACTATTATAGTTCTCATTCAAGTTCAATATTCCAAAAATGTGGAAATATGCTTCTCATGGGCTTTGGGGATAGGGGACAGTTCTGCACAAGCTAATCTTGTGATGTCCCATAAAAGGCCATTCTTGATGACATCTCACATTGATAGACACTGCCAGTTCTAGTGTTGACATGACAAACTGTCATGGGTACACTATGATGACATCTCACATTGATAGACACTGGGAGAGTTCCTGTGTTGACATGAAAAACATGGGTACATTATGAGCAAGTATTGTGGAAAAGTTAAAAAACTTTGAACTCATCATTTTATGTTCAAACAACATGAAAGGATTCAACTTGTGACTCAATGTGCCCAAGGGACCCGATGCTACTGAAGTGGAGGCATCTTCATAAGTTGCAAATTTAGCATTACAACCACGAAAAGTTATTCCATTATTTCAAAGTAGAATATTTACATTATAAATAAATACAAGCTTATCCAAATTCGCTATAATAATATCATTGATGTGTGAATGCACACCACCATTAACAAAAAAAAGTACAAGAAAATGTCAAACTTCAGAGATAGATAAACCAAGCAACATGATCTCTCTGTATTTACAGCCTTTTCTGTAACAACATTGGAGTAAGTTGTTTGTACCACACATCATTCTACATATTCCATGTGGACAAAGTGGCACTCATCTACTTAGGCACATCAAGTGATTATAAATGAAGGATAATAGATATTACAAAATCTTAACCTAGTGAAAAAAACTTTCTATTGCTTTATTCTTGTACAAGTCCTTCCACTTGCTAAAATCTCTCTATGATGTTGATTTTCCTTCACAACTTTGGAAGACTCAAACTTGTAAGATGAATTTAAGAAAAATATTCATTAACAATGGAATTAAAGTGTTCCAAGTCTCTCATTGGTTTAAAGTTGATCGATTTTCATCTCTACGGAAAATGTGGATCTTCATGATTTCTATATATTTCAAACAACTGCTTTGAATGATAAATAGAAACATCCCTATAATACTAAACACCCTTTGAATAATTCTTCTGTAAATCTTGAAGAGACTTCTTCTTTGAGCCAAGAGGGTCATTCTCCATAAGAAATTCTCCAAGTAAAGCACTTCCACTTAGAGCACCTCTGCATTATAGGAATTATCACTTCTAAATTAGGAATTCATGGATGACTAAAATAGTTCACCTCGGTAACAAACATAGATTTGATTTACCATAAAATCCTGAACAACAAAAAAAATCATTTTTTTTCTTGGGCTAATAACTAGATTTTTGTGTATTCTCACGAAATTATCAATATTATTTACATGATTATTAACACAAAATATAACTTTTCCTAATATAACAACCTCTATATATACGTTTACACCTTTATAAGTCAATTTCTCATAATAACAACTAGATGTTAAAAAAAAATAGAACTATGCACGTGTGTTCCAAAGCACAGTCGACGAGACAAGTAAAGGAAGGCGTGAAAACTTTATATTTTTATATCTTGACCATTACCAACCGAGCAACCCCTGTGGAGGGGTGCCTTAACTACGACTATGCATGTGTGTTTGAAAGCAAAGTCCAGAAGATTAGTAAAGAAAGACTTGCCAACTACACAGTTCCGAGGGTTACGAGGCAACTTGATGGAGCATCTACTGATAAGCTTGATTATTTTGTTATTTTCATGTAATGTAATCATTCATGGGGGATGTTGGAGTTAATGCTTACATTCAATATTTAAGAAAGTGGCTTGTGATGGTTGAGGAATTCTCTCAACCACTTTCTCTAAACTAGGAATAAGTTGGATCTCAAAAACTCTATTTAATAGAGTGATCTGAATGTAATCTGTGTGTGAGTGTGATTACACATGCACCATTTGTGCCTGATATATGATTATGTTTCTGTAATTGTGTATGCTTTAGCCATTTTTGTTACACTGAAATTTGTCACCATGACTATCTGCAGTTAATATGGCTCAATCAATAGTCATATTATCCTCCTTGTCAAGCCTTATACCTCTGCTCTTCATGTCAAACTTCAAAAAAGAGAGAAAGTCACTAAAAAACATGTTTATCTCTGGTACGCAGGTTCTCTCTACCTTGCCTGCGTGTACGCATCCCAAACTCATTGTACCTGCGTACTTGTATGCTCTGTAAGCCAAAGGATGGGTGCGTACCCCTGGAAAGGTCAAAAGGCGCGAGTTTCATCTTTAAAAAGTTACTTGTGGTCACTTCTAGAGCCTTCTAGAAGAGTGTTTGACGTGTATTGAGCGCCTCCAGATGATTCATGCATCCCTATGATAGAGGAACCTATCCCATCAAGAGAGGAGCTACCCCATCCAAAAGAGGGAGTATCCCATTGATGTTGGAACTGAATAACTTCCTCTAGAATACTATAAATACAGGCATTGGGCCAGAGGGAGGAAAGGTTGAAAGCTGAACATTCCAAAGGGTAGATGCTGCTGGAATTAGGACTTCCATTGTAAGCTTGTGAGGAGAGATTACCATCCTTTCTTGTTTCATTTCGAAGTGGGTGAGCTTGTCAAAGTAGAGGAAAACTCTTGCTGGACCCTGGGAGGAACTTGCACAACACCAAGGCTCAGGTTGTAATGGTTTCTTTTTTGTTTCCTTAATACAAATAAGTCCATTCTTCTCAATGATTTGTTGTTAATGAATTGTTTCATATATTCCTTGGTCTATATGTTGAATATGCTTTGTTTTATGGAATATTCAGGTGTTATGTAATCGTTTGATTGTTAGTGTATGCAGGTTTCAAGTGAAGGAGGAGCTCATCTGGATCGACGAGGCTAGACTGCTACAACAAGCGTTGGACTTGAGGTAGGATCGAAAAACACTTGGTTTCTCATAGAATAATGCATGTTTAGAGAAGGATTGCTCTTAATTGTCTTGTTTGTCACTAGAAAGTCTTAGACTCCTAGGGAGGTTAGTTT
>APFE030248651.1:158460-180972 GCA_000404065.3 Pinus taeda
TGGTGTTTACTAAAGAAGATGTGTAATTTTTTGGTTACCCAATTTGAATTTGAATTTATACTTATACATAAGAAAGGTATTAAGCGAAATGATTTCATTCCCTTTAGTTTATAATAAATCAGAAATTAAGATAAATTCATATAAATAATGAAATTGTAAAAAAAAATACATGTCTAAAATAATTTCAATTATGTATATCTTAATTTCTTATTTAAATAGACATTTAATATATATATGAATATGAATAGGTATATATATGGAATGAGTGTATAGTTTCAGGAGAGTCGTGGATAGAAACTATTCTAAAGAGACTCAATTGAGACTCACAAAATCATAAAAATAGCATTTAGGAAGTTTGAATTTGAGTGAAAAAATTAATAAATTTTTTTATAATTTAAATTAAATTTAATTAATTTGAAATTTTTAATATATAATATAATATTTCTTTATTAATTATATTATAGTTATATAAAAAATTAAACAATACTTTTATTTTAAACTTTTAAATCAGCGTCTGTTGAAAATACCTTTGGGAACCCAGATTAAAATACTTGAAAACATACCTCTATCCCATCTTACTCTACCGGCTCTACTTTTTAATTTCACAAAACCGGATATAAAATTTAATTTGAATTCCTAAAGCTCCTAGACTATTTTACTTCTCTCAGTAATGATAAATATATAAATAAAAATAAAATTCAGGTTAAAAATAAATGAAAAGTAAAACATACCACCAAATCGGTTTATACGGAACAATTTGAACGGAACATAAGCGGTACTATCCATACAAGATAAAATTGAAAACCTAAAAACCTATCCTTCCCATACGAGATAAAACTGAAAACCTAAAAACACATCCTTTCCCTACAAGATAAAAATGAAAACCTAAAAAATTATTACACCTTCCAAATATAATAAGCGAAAACAAGCTCTTTATTTGAATTTTTTTTGCAGACTAAATAGTAAATGTTGTTGCACGTCAGCCCATTGATTCAAACAGGTCCTCTCTGGCAAATTATTTAACAAAATTCCCAATCTGATAATTATTTAAGAAAATTGCCAATCCGATATGCGATGAAGGTCCTAATTGACTTCTCTAAAGCATTTTTCCGAGCTACCATCCATGTAGTCAGCGTTTTATAAAATATTCATCGCCCCACTTATCCTCTGCCATCACGGGAGTCAGAGAAGCAAGTCATGGAATCAGCATTTTGTAAAATGTTCATCACTCCAATTTATAAAGCATTTATGAAATTCATGGCTTTAACCTCCATCGCCGGACGAAGAGGTCTTTGACCCACACCCTACAATAGTCAAGATGGAGCTGGTTCCAAACGCCAACTATCTAATACACAGAAAAACAAAATTCAGGAATTACCGCTAACTATCTAATACACGGAAAAACAAAATTTGGTAATTACCGCCAATTTTCTCCATTAGTTACAGACATAGAAATGGGCCAATTCCTCCAAGCTGGAATCGCTCCGAGTGGTCTCTGGATCGGCGTTCTCCAACGTCCACAGCAAATGATCGAACAACACCACCTCACACGCCACCGAGAAGCCGTCCCTGAATCTCTCAACGATCAGTGTACTCAACAATGGATGAGTCAGATAATGGGCACTTATGAAATAACGTCTCTTACGCTTGCCAACATACACTGTCTTAAATCCCTCAGGCGCTTCGTCTGCACTGGGATTATCTTCACGGACAATGCTTGATGCCCTAATTTCTGCAACACGATCCGATGGACCATTGAATGAAGGGTTCCGATTGAGGTTGCTGTATGAACGTTTTGTCCTGCCGCCGAAGCTCTGCCACTTCTTGAAAATACTCTTCATTTTGTTCACCTTGCTTGATGTCTGCACCATCCTTCTGAAAGGGTACTAAAGTTATCGTTCTTGCTTATCCGAAGGCCTGTGCAGATCCCTTGTCCCTTCTTTTTATAATAACTATCACACGCCTAATGCAGATCTCTGTTATGGATTCTGATAATTTAAAATATGGAATCACAGATATGCAAGAACAGCAAGATATGGGCGATCTATTTTACTAGCATTCGCATGGGACTTGCAATGAGTAAAAGCAAAAAAATCGAAGGACATAATAAACCGAGGATCTGCATCGACTTCTCATCATGGCCAGAACGTTTCATTTATAATAATGGAACAATATACTCTGTAACAACGGGGAAGATAGCCTGTAACAATATATAATAGCAGGCTAATATATGGCATTATATGAATGGGCTATCTGTTATTTGTGACACTATGCAGATAGACCATGACAGCCTGTAATATCGTATAATACCATGGTAATCTGAGACATTATATCAACAAGATACGTGTAGGCTAATGGGTGAGGCTAGGAGAGTCGATATCAACAAAATATGTGTAATGGGAGGCCAGGAGAGTCGATAAATTTTTAATGTCTTATAAATTATAGAGAACAACTATATAATGATAATCATAATTGAAAGTTAGAAGACAACTCACTAAACATAACTTCCAATTTAATCCAGCGTACAAAGACAACTCATTTTGAAGAATAATAAAATAGCTTTCTAATTTTGGTGTTGGAAGTAGTGAAGGCATTATGGCCTGCCAGCTTTAAATATGGAAAATGCATATAAACTATTCTCATTTGAAAATTATACTACTTTATATAAAATTGGTTATTTAAACGACCATATAATTTATGTTGTAGTAAATTATATACATAAAGCATTTTAAGATTAATTTTAGAATTATAATGGATATCTATTTATGTTAAATTACAAATTATAATGTATAGATATATAGTTTTGAACTTTTAAATTTTTATCTTATTTTAAATTTGAAATTATTAAATGATATTAGAATATTTTTTTTTTTTTTTTTAAATACAAGATATTAAAAAGATAAAAGAACTAAAAGAGTCATGTTGGTGAGTGATTCTGATTTGCCTGTGTACATATTGATCTTACTAAAGTTTAGATTTTACATTCTCACAAAATAACATGATTTATGATGGTAATGATGACAATGTAAACAACAAACATGGCTATGGAAGGAAATTAGAGAGAATAATGTGGGCCCCATAGCAAGGTAATGATCCATGAAACAAACACACCTCAATGGATCATCCCCAAAATTATGCACATTTTGGGCTATCGATCTACATCACTCCATGTCACTCTCGAAGGTATAGATTGATGTGCTCCATCTTCCCATTTGGCACGAACAATCCCCGTGCTAGATGTCTATGCTTAAGTGGATGTCTCCACTCTTCCTCCTTTCTGCTTCTGCATTTATGACTAATCCACAACTTCTTGAGGCTTCTTCTGAGGCTAAATGTTGAGAGGTCTAACATGCTCCCTCTAACCATCAAAACTCTAGTCTATGCCTTGCTCCTCAATGCTTTGCATGCGTATTCTACCTCATGTTCATACATGTTCTTGACTCAAACCCCGATATGCTTCACCTGTCCCATGGATATGTGTCTCAAGAATACCTTCCCTTTGCTAAATATCACATTGTAGTCATGGTCTTCCAACACAGCTACAAAGGAAAGTTCTTCTTTAGACCCAGAACAAACATCACATCCTTGAGTCTGAGAGGGGAGCCTGAGTCCCTCTGAAAGGTGAGAGTACCAGTCTTGGTTGTATTGTACCTTACATCATCTCCAAACTGAGTGTTCATATATATATCTTTCTCCTCCAAATCACTGAAAAATTATCTATTCCCCATCATATGGAATGAAGAACCATTATCTAGATACCATACATTACTCATCATGTTTCTGACCATGCATGCGATGGGAGTGAAATCATGCTCAAACTTTGAAGCCAAAGCTTCCCCTGTTGCAACTATTACAGGCTCATTCTTGCTTGCCTTTCATGTGTTGGCACTTCATGGCGTAGTGCTTGAATTCATGACAGTGAAAGCACTTGATTTTGGACAAGTCCTTCTTCTTTCCCTCCTGGCTAGAATCAACTTAACATGGAATTTCTTCTGCTTGGCCTTCATTTCTTTGCTCACTAATGCAAATTCTTCTTGTACTTCTTTGGATGAGGTCTCGTCTCTGTTATTCTACCTTATCTCATCCTGTACCAAATCATACAATAGGCATTCCCAATTCCAAATTTGGTAGCTTATACTTCCCATTTACCAAATCCTGGAAGCTATGTCAGCACTTGGGAAGGCCTAGAAGTGCTAGGCTTACCAAATCATCCTTTGTTATGGTAACACTGACTTGACCAATTTCATCACAACACAGTGTGAACCTACTCAAGTACAACGGAATGGTGTCGTTCTTTTCCATCTTTATTTTTTGAAGCTTGTCCTTAAGTGTGAGCTTCCTGTGGTCACTGCTCTTCTCGAAAAAATTTGTCAAGGCTTTCCACATTTCTTATGGAGTCTCGTTCCCGTGGAGATTCGAGACAATATGGTCTTGAACTCCCTCCAATATGATCCTCCTCGCCTTTGCTACACACTCCTTCCATTTTTCTAGATCTTGAGTATCCGATGTTGGAGGATTCATGATATCATTATCTACGAATTCCTTCAACCCATTATCTTCCAAAATTGCCTCCATCCTATCTTTCTAAGCAACATAATTTGAGCTACCCTCAAGGGCCTACTCAAGTCTCAGTCCATAGCAATCCATCCTGCTAGCTATGAAGAATTGATCCTATAAATTTGATCCACCTATAAGGACAACTTCAAATTCTTCTCTCCTAATGTGATTCATGCTCTGATACCATGTACAAATTCCTTGTAGATTCAAAACTTATAATGTAATTTACTAAAACAAAACACTTTAATATACTCTACTCATCAATGGAAAGCAATTTAATCAATCGAGAAATCAGAACATAGACACGAGACAAGATTTAATCACATATGCTTAGAGATTTATTTAGGGAAAAGAAACTACTCAAAATCCCTTACTATATGTATTGCATTAGTAAGAAAATAGAGAAGAAATACAATTCTTGCTCAAGTCTGAGTAACCTCTCCACTAGTACAGTCTATCTCATTGGCTCACAAATTAGCATTGGCCAATACTTAGCCAATTTTCCTACCTTCCAAGCTCCTATTTCCTTGCATTGTTTCCTTGGGAATTAGGCCCCTATTAATTAGTAGATTGACCAATTTGAATTTCGCAATGCCATTAGGCATTTCTCTGACTGCATGCATGACTTGTACAATTTGGAATTGTCTACAATTGATAGTACATTGCCCTTGAACTCCAATCTCTACTGGATAACTCGATTTATCTTCATGCATGAATTATGTTGGTTTGATTGATTAGTTAAATAGTTGATCACTGAGGTACACACCACACTATTGGACCCTCCACTAGTTCTCTATTAGTTAGAACTAGTTAAAATCACAATAACTCAAATTAAGTTAAGTAGATTGACACAAATTAGAAATAAACCATGTATAATAGAAATCAAGTGTCTCCAAATTGAACTAACTGAGTGAAAAGTTCCATATCACTTCAATTAAATTATTCCAATTATTTTTACTTAAATTGAAATTCGAATTTCTCCTAGTTTAATCAAGGAGAAATTAAATTAGGAATTTCTTGCTGCATTTTCAAGAGGCATATTATTAAGTACACGAGAAATTTCTCTCCTAAATCCTTAAAGCCTTTGGGTTTCATAAGAAGTGGATCCCTTGAATTATGAGCTTAATTTCCTCTTCCTTCTTATTTTCTTCATTAATTTCTCATTGTCCTAACCATTTAACTGCTCTTTGAGAATCCACCACGGGTATCACTCTCTCCATTTCTCTATACCATTATTGTTGAATCTCCTTGCAAATTTATAAGATATAAAGTTTTTGTGAGACATTTTTCACGACTATCCCTCGCCTCTAATTGGGAAACACTCTCCCACCTTCAATTTGTGGATGACATTCTCCACCTAGGAACTCCTTCTATTAAGGAGGATAAATCCTTCAAGGATGTCTTAGACACCTTCTTCATTGGGATGTGTTATATTATTTACATGATTGTTTGTGATAAGTATGCCCTTGTCGCGATGAGGGGCTCATGGGAGGGGATAGAAGCCCATTTTGTTAGAGGGATTGCAGGGGTGTGGTAGCCCCCCTCCATGGGGTTTAGAGAAGTTCCCTAATAAGAAGAAAAAACTGTGGTTTTTTTGTCTGTGGTTTTTGGGAACATGGTGGTTTTTCCTATGGTTTTATAGATCTAGTTAAAGGAACTATGATTATATTCTAATCTAGGGGTAATGGATTGGGGGTTAATGAATGTCATGACATTTATATAATGTAACATTAAAACATAATATAAAATCAATATGGCTATCCAAGTTTTAGCTTATAAGATAAGAATCTTTGTGTTTATTTTGTGTAATCCGCATTGTATGTTTTAAGTTACTTGTAATAATTTGTTTGTAGGTATTATTTGCACAAGGTTAAAACCTACATTCTTATAGGCCATAGGAATAGAAATTGTAGTATATCAAGGGGGGATAGTATGGGGTACAGAGGGAGGTACCCAAGGGAATAATGTAATAATGGGATGGGTTATAACAATAAATAAAGAGGTTAACCCACATCATGTAAGAGACCACAAGTAATTAGCAATAACGTAATAAGCCCGTGGTATTAGGTAGATGGTATTGAGTGAACCATGGTAATGACCTATGGTATTGTATGTATGAGGCCTATATAGAGGCTAGAGACTCCCCATTGAGAGATGTCAAGGATTATTGTATCAACATGAATATGGTTTGTGGAGTGTTATCCTTCCTTAAGGAGTGAATGTATAGTGTTTCCCTACCTTAAGGGTTTGATTAATAAAGTGAAGCATTTCCATATTCAAATCTAGTTATTTCTTGGGTATATTTGTATTCTCCTATATTTTCAGGTCAAATCTATAACAAAAATCAATTAATCCAAGTCCCATATTTTATTTTTCTACACCCATATGACTATGACTATCCAAATAAATATCACATGTCTTATGGGGCTCTAATGAGCCTCTCTCCCTTCCAAATATATTGGGGCTCCCTACTAGAAAAATCCTTGAGAACTATTAAAATCTAATAAAATTGAAGCCCAAACTCTGAAGCTGGATTTTTACATTTCTCTCTCTCATGGGTAGAGCTCTCCTAATGAAATCTTTGTTGCATTCTATTCCATTATATTCTTTTTAATTTTTTCCATTTCCCATGAATGTAATTAACAAAATAAAGAACGTGTGGATGGTATTTTTGTGGGGAGCTTCCCAAAAATATAACAAATGGAAACTAGGGTTTTGGGATATGTTATGTCATCCTAAGAGAGGATGAGGCCTTAATATTAAATATCCTATTCAAGTGAGTACATTTTTGGTATCTAAGCTTTGAGGGGGTGGCCAAAATCCAAGCAGGAGATCTCAATAGGTGTATGGAGAAAAAAATATGCTCCAACATTATTAGAAATTCCCTAGTGTGCATTCATGATTAATTTTTAATATCTCTTTTTTTGGAAAAAGACTTGGAAAAATACAAAATCTAGTTTTTAACCACTTCTTCTAGTAGGTGTGTAAAGGAAATTCAACCCTTTTTGAGGAAGATGAATGGAAACAAGAAATTATCCTAGACCAAAGATAGAAATTGGTTTCAAAAAGACATATGGCTATGGAAGTGGGATGAAGTAATATTAATTGATATCGTGAAATACTTGGGGAATAAAATCAATTAGGGCCACATAAATTGATACCTAGTGAGAAATAACCTATTTAATGGAGGAATAAAGAGCACTAGAAAATTGATAGAATTCACCAATCTCATCTCATTAACATCATGACAGAGGCAGATATTTTATGATGGGGATGGAGAGGAGATGGAAAGTTCAAAGTCAAATAAAAGTATTTTCTAGTATTTGGATGATCTCAAGACAATCCTTTTTGATAATGGTACACAACGGGGAACTCGTAATTATGGCCAAAAATCTTAACATTTCTATGGTGGATCAAGCTAAAGAGAAGTCTAACATATAACAAGATTATTTGCGAAGGTTTAATAGGACCATCATGATTCCCATTATGTTTATTCAAGGAAGTAAAAAATCCATATCTTTATAATGTGCATGGTTTGAGGATCCCTACTCCTTCTGGATAAACAAAATTGTACTTTAAGGGGTCGTCTAAAGGTAACCCAAGATAAGTTGGGTTGGTAGGGTTTTTTTTGAAGCCATGAAGGAAGGGCTATATACATTATTTCTAAATGACTTGGATGAAATGAAAATAATGGAGTGGAGCTCATAGGTCTCATTAATGGATTTAATTTTCCTTCTCACAAGGGACTTACCCTTCTCATAATTAAAGGAGAATCATTTTTGATAATCAAAGTGGTTTTCAAGATTAGATATGGTAACAATATGATAAATATATCAACTAATTCGAAACTAACAATAGGATATTCAAAGGTGGTCAACTCGTTAAACATTATTCTTATTATGACTCGCAAGCACATCAGACAATTTGCAAATGTGCTAGTAAAGAGGTTGGACAAAAATGTGTCTCTCAATCCACTCCAATGTTGTTGGAAACTTGGGAAATACTAAGAGGGGCATGAATCAATGTTTTATAAATTTTAACAATTACTTAGTCAAACAAATGTATTTTACAATAAAACAGTCCACCAATCACATAAAAATTGAACACAATATGTTTACATGGAAACCCATATGACAGAGAACAACAAGTCTTCCTTTTATTATATTTTAAATGTAAGAACCAACTTCAGTTTACACAAAATTGAGTAGGAGCCAACCCACAAGATGCACCAACACTATTTTTCGTTACAAGAACCAACTTGTTGGAAGCACACAATTCCATCATTTGTAGGCATAAACCTACTAGAGGCATTAATCCTAGATACTTGAATATCTTAATATCGTTGATAAGCCTGGATAACACCTTAACATTGATGTGGGGTCCGCCTTACCTTCACATTTTCACTAGGTCTTAGATCTAGGGATTCACGATCCTACCCATTATCAACAAGTTAATCGCTTATGTTTGTTTACACCTATAGGCCCAAGTAATAACAAAGAGCCTATATGACATTAAAAACTATGATGTGATGTCTAATTTTTCCTCAAAACCTGTGTTAAGCGTTGTTTCTATATAATTCAACATCTTAACCATTCTTCATTAACAAAATGTTGTCATTTCCATACTCCCAAATAGCTCCAAGAACCAAATATCCTGTACGCCTTAACGTAGAGTCAAATGTTCCTTAAATACCATGCTAAGTCCCTAATCCAATAAATATCACATCTAGCCATTTCTTCAATTATCACACCACTTGCAACCATCAATTCCCAGATACTTTGAACCTCCTAAATGTCTTGGGGGGATATAGCATTTGTTGGGTGAAACCCTAACCTATTCCTCCTAGACTTTATCAAATCCTAATAATCTAGATCTAGGGAATTCATAAACTGACATATTTCTCCATGTGTGTAAGCCTAAGTAACTTAACAACTCCTCGCACGATCCACTACCTTGCCACATAATCATCCTAGCTAAACTTCTATGTCATATGTGCCAACCAACTTAGACCTGCCATGTGTCAAGAATATTCATTTCCCTACCATATGTCACCTACCACCTATCACTATGGACACCTAAAAGAGTCGAACGCACTAGACGAATGCCCTCACTTCATAGCATCATGTCATTAAATTGATCCAGGTCAACTACTTTGTTATTGCCACCCCTCTCCATGTGTATTTTCATGTTATGGTAGGGTATTTGGCATTGGAAGATATATATCTAGGCCATTTCTTAAGTGGTTCAATTAGGAAACCCAAGATGCCCAGGTTTATGGATACCCTTGCAGTGGCCAAATTTCATCAAATCATAGTTGTATCCGAATAATCCGACATTTTACCATTTCAATTGTGCACTAAGTGAACCCCTCTAGATGAATTCAAATGCCAAGATGCCTTGAAGCGTGATCAAGATATGTAACTCAAAATGGTTTTATTCTTCTCTCCTTGGGAGATAGACTAAATTTCATATACCATTTGAAATCTCTTTAAATCTTTCTAACCAGACATTTTTCATGCTCTTTTGAACGAGGTAATCATAGAGAGAATGCCTACAAAGATGTACTACTCATGGTACACACCCAACACTCAAAAAACAATCTAGGATTTGACATTCAAAAATAAAATACAACTTTAGATATATATAATAATGACATCAACAACAATGGATATTTAACAACCTCCCTCTAAACTTAATCTTAATGACTAAAATTGACATCAATGACAATAATTTCTGACAATTATTTGGAAGAAATATAATCCCACTTTGATTTGATTGTCTCGCTATCTTCATTAAATACAATAATTTGTTGAATGGAGTGACAAATAATTTCCTCGATAGTTGGAAAGCTATGATTTTTCAAGTAGATGAGTGGGAATGAAGCATTGAAAAGTGAAAGAAGTTGGGTTATAACTCTAGAAGGAATTCCCTGTATGGGTTACCTCCCATATCTCTTCCCTCACTCCTATAGTACTATTCCTTACCCATCCATTATTATGGGTAAAATGTCCATGAATATCCCAAATAAGGAAGGTGGCTTGTCTAGTGTGTAAATTGGATGCATACACATCAAAATGAGCTCCCACATCACTAAATTTTCTTTTGGGATGATGTGAAGGACAAATTCCATGAATGGAGTATCATACGTAAGGGAGATGGGTGAAATTTGGCATAATGGTTTGGCGTATGACGCCTAATTTAAAAAATTATGAGGCATTCATGATAGGGGCAGGTTGAAAGACATTTATTATAAGGTGATTATTATGGGGTCGACTCCATTCATACTTGATTTATTCTCCATGGTAGATATAATTTATTTAGTTGGAGCCTTTAGATAGAAGAACACTAGTTTGTGTCATGTTTGAGTACATCGTAACAATTGTGCACCTTAAGATAATAACTTTGACTTGATGGAGAACAACAAAGGGAAGAGGTTGATGGTGGAATCCATGAGTTTGGAATGAAATAGAGAGATGGGTCTGACGTACATAATGGATGCAAAACATGAGATAGAATGTGCTTGTAGAAAAACAAAATTGTGGGTGTCCTATGAAACCAAAAGAACCATGAATGATGTTAATGCAAAAATTCAATAGCTATGGGAAACTATGGAATATTACTAGGGTGGTTGGGACTCAAGGTTGGGTTCATAAGCTTCACAAAATGAAAATATGAGAAACAAGATCCTTCAATCTCGCGGAGATGTATTGGACCATGAAGGCCATGCTAACATAAGCTATATCCTGAAAGGGATATGAAATGATTAAGTTCATGAAGTTGCTCTCCATTTTTTGGGAAAAGTTTGAGGCTTTCCGAAAAATATTATTTGAGGTCATCATAGTAGTAAGAGCCCCAATTTGAGGTTTACTGTGTGTACATGACATAGTTTGATCTCAATACAACTCCATTCTAATCAAAGAAGAACCTATCACACCCTTATCCAACCTGGCTGGTACCCTTATCTTACAAATTCAAGGTTATGTTAATGAGGAGTTCACTCCATACCCTCCCTATATCCTTACCTGTCCTTTGATGATTTCTAGTTATCTCCATATTCTATTCATTTTTGTAATTTAATCTAGAATATCAAGAAATAGGGAAAAGCATTAGCCATCTAATCCTAAAGTTTTTTTTCTAGGAATTATTAGCTTCTAATGGATTTTTTTAAGTTTTTTTTCTCTACCAATATGGGCTCATTATAAAAATTGGTTTGCTATAGAAACAACATTTTTGAACATCCAAGGAGAATTGATTTCCTGGCTGTGAGAACCAATGTGCATTATAATGTTGTAGCAACCCTCGTAAAAAATTCATGTAAAAAAAAATATAAAACCAAGGTCATGGGATATGTATTCCAAGCTGAATGGTGACAAAAGAATCCTAGCATTTGTTTGCTTGGTTTATTATAGCTAAAGGAAATTGGCAAAGACAATGGCAAAGGCTTTGGAAAGGTAGGAGGCATCATTTGGAATTTACTTATGAAAATAATGGAAATTATGAGAAAAGGAAGGTAAAAGGTCATAGGTTGCATGTGAGGAGGAAAATGAAGGAACAATAATGCAAATTAAAGAAAATAGAGGCCTCAATGATAAAAGGGCTTATGAGGATCAGTTCATGGCTTTTGTCAGATTAAGCTTTTAATAGGTTTTGATGGAGCTTTCATTATATTTTCTCTCTCCCATACTCTTGGACACTTAGAGTTTTCTTGGAGCACTCTTGGAGGAGTGTGGCATGCTTGGAGTTGTGGAGCAAGAAGGAAATGGAAGGATAGGAAAGAACAAGAGGAAATCAGGATCAACAACTACAATGAGTTTTGGTTTCAGGTACAAAGTTGCATGTGTGATTTCCTTGCTAGTTTCGGCATCCATGGCACATGCATGTGGTTTCTTAGTTATGATTTGTCACTGGCATGGAGGATTGCCTAGATTGATGGTGGATTTTCCTAGCCTTTCCATTTCTTAGATAGCCATGGTGTTGCGGGTGTATTTTATTTTGTTTTCTGGTTGGTTCTCATCTTCCTTTGGTTGTGGGTTGAGTTACTAGTTCTTGGAAGCCTTGCTTGGAAAAACGCTCTAGAAGCCCTCTAACAGCTTAGGCTGAGTTACTAGTTGTGAAAGAATTTGTTGGAAAAACACTCTACAAACTGCTGATGGGTTGAGTTACTAGTCTTGGAAGCCTTGGTTAGAAAAAATCTCTGAAAGCCTGAAAGTAGTTGTCGGTTGAGTTACTAGTCCTAGAAGCCCTGGTTGGAACAAAAGCTCTATAGCCTTGAACAAATTGGGTAGAGACCAATTTGGTGATGGTTAGTGATGTTAAACCATGAGATGGAATCACTAGTTAAGGGTTGACATGGTTTTTCTTATGGAAACCCTAGATTGGTTTTTATTGAGTTGTTTTATGAGATTGAACAGTCGTGCTTGGAATATGGCAGGGGGGTGATTGTCTTAAAGAAAGATTTGGTTCAACGAATCTATGGTCGGGTGGTACATGGAAGTCCAAAATGTGGTTTCATTTTACATATTTAATAAGACTTCATTTCCTCTTATATTTTTTAGATAAATGTACTTGTTATTATGTGGTTTATATGGCTGTCATATCCTTAATATTGTTGTTGTTTATATGCAAGTTATGAGTAGGACGTATAATAATGATGATGTATGTCTTTCATCATGTTTCTATTTGTAGATGAATGAATAATGAAAATATGACCTAATAGATGATAATTTATCTAATTTGATAAGGCATCAATTCTTCTTAGTGATTTTGAAATAAGTATGAGACCCCTATGATCAAATCCGCTGTTATGACTTGTAGAATGCATATTTGTGACTTGTTTCATGAAATGTTTGTCATGGATAGTAGGGTTTAAATCAAGTATTTGTTCAAATGTTTGCATTAGTACCATTTTTTCAATGTTACCTTTTGATTTATGGAAGTTTCATGAAGTTCTGAGCAGTGGCCTCATTCTTGGCCCTAAAAAGGTGGCACAAAATCTGGGGTCATAGACTCATAACTAGCTAAAAAAGTCCCCAGCCCCTAGCATGCCCTTACTATGGGAGAAATTGGAGGGTCCCAGTTGCATGCATTCCCATGTCATGGGAGAAATTGAGTCTTTAGGTCAATAAAATGCAAAGTTACCTCAAGGGTTGATCACCTGGAAGGGTTGTTTGGCTCTTCAAGGTTTTGTAACATGTGTAGAAGGCTATATTGGTTGTGTTTTGTTTGTTCCACTTCCTTAATTGTACATGGGTAGTTGAAAAATATAATAGTTGTCTATTGTCACATGTTTACCCCTACGGACCATTAACCTGGGCAAATGTGGGAGAAGGGTAGTTACAAAGTGGTATTAGAGCATGGTTCACACTTTGACTAGATGGGTAGAATGTATTTGTCATGCATGCATGAAGAGTGTATATGTTCTTATTATGAATGCATGGTGGTATCCATTTTACGATTATGTTTCCATGTATGAGTTGATGATGTTGATGTTGGGATGCATTTTTCATGAATGCATGCTAGTGTTTTTATGTTGTTATGCATGCATTGTCTTGGTTATAGTTATGCATGTATAGTAGGTCAAAAATGCATTGCGAGGTTAGTGTATCTAGTTTGTGTCATCATGATGTTGTTGACTGTTATGATGTTGATGCGTTGGTCAAGAAAATTAGGATATGCAGACTGTCAGAGTGAGGTTGTGACACTAGACTTTAGGCTAAGAGCATATCATCACATAGGTTTGTATGTTTGGCATGCAGGTATGTGGTTAATTGTTATTATAAGAACTAGGGTTTCTTATATACATGTCCATTTATTCTTGTTATGGTTACATGTATGATAAATGTTAGTTAATTAGTGTGATCATATGTACATGTGTCAGATAGTCATACATGGTAGTAACTTGTTGTTATATGCTTTGAGGTCATATGCATGATGGTTATGGGCATTCCAGTTGAGATTTAATGTTATATGTATCATGCTAACCTGGATTGACGTATGCAAATGATTATGGTTATGAAATTTAGGTATGAGTTGATATATTGTGATATTATGGCATAATAATCTAGACTGACTATGCATATGTGATTTTTGTGTGAATGACGATTGTTTATGAGTTTATGATGTGAACATGTTAGCTAGTTGTTTTTATGGGTATCATGACCTTATTTATGTTTTATTTGATATGATGTGAGGTTATATCATGTTTTTTTTTCCCAAGAAAAAAATCAGTAACTTTTTATTAAAGAAATAATGAAAAGTTACACAAGCTCGTGCTAAGAAGCATACAGTAATCTGCCACAAGGGCACTAGTGCAAATGCACCCAAAAGCAACGCTAGAAAAACTAACATGAGCAAAGAAAAAGAGATAAGAAGAGAAAGAGAAAGGCCCCAACAAGAGCAAGAAAAACTCAAGCATCAAGATTTACGCCCTTTTTTCTTTTCGACCTTACGCCACTCACCCAGAGTGGGCTCGGTCGAAACGATGACTAACTGAGTTGTTTCTTGCAGCTTCCCTGATTCTTTGTCTGAGTCTGATATGTCTGATTGGTGTTGTCGTTTATTACCCCCCAAACTTTGATCCACGCTTGTCGTCTCTGCTTTGTCTTGCTGAGTCTCTACTTGATCTGTATGTGGCTGTGGGTCCTTGTTACCTGCTGTATTTTCCTTCTGATTTTCTAGATCAGCTTCCTCTATGGTGGTGTCATCCTCTTCTGCCTCTGTCTCTTCCTCTTCGGTTACCGAAGGGGCTTTTTTTCGTGCTGTTCGCCTCTTTAAGACTTCATCCAAATTCTGCCATCCTCTAGTCTTCCTTTGTTGTGGCTTGCTCTTGCTGGGACATGCTTTGAGCAGATGACCTGTTTGTTGACATCCCCTGCACCTGAAAGCTGTGTTCTCATAGTCCAAAGGTTGTTTCCACTGAATATTGTTAAAGGTCAGGAAAATGCATTCAGGTAGTCCTTGACTGAGATCTACCTCGACGCATATCCTAGCAAAAGTAAAAATTCCTTTTAAGTGTTTGTCTATATCAATCTTTAGCATTCTTCCAAGGGAATTTCCAATAGCTGATAGGGTCTTGAAGTGCCAAAAATGTAAGGGTAAATTATGCAACCTTACCCATACTGGCATCCTTGAAACCACCATAGTGTTGGCGTCAAATTCTGGAAACCATGGTGTGACAAATAAACCCGCACTACCCCAGAACCATGGTCCTTCCTGGAGAATTTTATCCCTTTCTTCATCTTCATAAAATGTTACTATGAAGAAGCCCTTTGAACAGAGGTGGATCTGGCAGTCTTTTGTCCAGACTGTGTGAATCCATTGGTATAGAGCCTCGGTTTTAGGCCAAAAACCGTTAAACCTGCAGATAACAACTTTATTTTCCAGATCTGTAAAAATGCACTTTACCTCTGGAAAATCCAACGAGATTGAGGGGTTTTCTGGTGTTTGTTCCATGATATACTGCCCTCGTGGGGGATTGAATGTTGCAGGTTCTTTTCCCTTTGAAGGAGCTTTCCCTTTGGCCGCATCACGATATGAACCAGTAGGTTTTGATGTAGAGCCCTGAAATCCTTTATGGCCTGCACCCGAGCTTCCTTCACGCAACCTTGTGCGTAAGGTGATGGTTGAATCTCGACCGATGCCATAGCGCTGTAGAGTAAAATTCTCCTGCAGGATTTTACTTGCATGTACCAAAATTAGCAGATTGGAAGGGATGCCTGTATCTGCTTGTATTTCTTCCTTTATATTTTTTATCATTAATCCTATCTAGATTTGCTTGCATATGGATTTCCCGGACAGCGTTCTTATGAAAATTTGGGTTCGATCCTGTTCTGAGTCCTTGTGAGATAGCGAAAATTTTTCCCCTTCTAATTCCAATACTCTTTGAAAACCGAGCAACCGAAACCTGTCTAAAATCGATTGAATAGGGAAGCAGTGGGTCGATTCGTGGTGATTCTTTCCCACAATAGAACCATCCCAGGGCCCTGGGGGAGCGTCGAAAACATGGAGTCCTACGGTCAGCCGACATGCAGACCCATAGCAGAGCAGAGCAGTAGATTCCGCGACGGCGCTGAGAGTTCCTTTGCTGAGCGGAGCGTTCTCGGATCTTCGCAACCGAGACCTGCTCAAAATCGATAGTGTAGGGGGACAGGGGATCGATTCATAGAGAATCTTTTCCGCATCAGAACCAGTCCAGGGCCCTAAGGGAGCGTTGGAAGCATGGAGGCCTGTGGCCTGCCGACATGCAGAACCGTAGCAGAGCAGAAGAGAGTCCCCGACGGCGCTGAGAGACCCACTTGAAACCCTAGCTCTGTGATTTGCCTCCATCGCTCCTTAGATATATATCAAGGTTATATCATGTTAATCTAGATTGATTATGCAAATAATATAGCCTCCCTTGAGATACATTAAGGTGTGAGTTTGATTATGTTGTTTATTTGGTGGTTGAGTGTTTGATTATGCCATCGAGATGACTTATTTAACATGGTATGTTTACAAGCTTTTTGAATATTTGATAAATTTCATGATATGAGTATGAGTATGAAAGATTTCACGAATGAATGATCTTGTTTTAAGGTGGATGTGCTAATATGTATGTATTGAGATAGTTGATATGTACTTGAGTGTAAATAGGGGATAATTTTAGCATTATCTATTATGGATCATGAATGTGAGTTAATTCTTGATTATGAAATGGTTGTTAGAGTTGGTAAATTTTGATTTCAAATTAAAATATATAATGTCTTAATCTTTGGAACATGTGACATACATGTGTGATTAGTTGCAGGGAACATGCTTGGTATTAGCGTGACAAGGTAATAGTTGATGTGTTTATATAACTAATAGTTGGGTGATGTGACAATACATATTAAGACTCGATTGCAATAAGGTACAAAGTTAAAAGAAATGAACTGCGTGAGAACTCCTTTCGCTATGTTGGAAACCGTAGTTCTGAATAAATGAGTGTTTTCCATGAATATTGGAAGGCTTCTTAACCCTATTCTTGTTTAAAAGTACGTGGATATGTGATATATTCATGGACATGTATATGAAAGGTATAATAAATGGTTATGGTTGGATTCGTCAAGGATTTGGAATCCTTCAGAGATGATATATGTACGTGTTTAGTTACAAGGTAACGTACTTGGAACAACAAGGTAAGATAACTAGTATATTGTTATATCTACTTAAGCACTCACAGTTATGTGTTTATGGTAGTATGATACAAGGCGTTACATGGAAAAGAGTGCCATGAAATCTTGAAGAAGGTTGAGGTTGAGCTTACCTTTGGAAGCACTAGGAGCCATCCAGATTGAGTTATGGTGTTTGTTGTGATTTTTTTTCCTTCGATATTATGTGATTTTTTTTCTTGATTTTCAGTTTCATTTATTTTTAGTGCATGGCCATTCCACTTTGTTTGTGGTGTCATATTTCTATTGGTCATTCATGGTTCACTTCTTGTTTGTTTCTTGGTCTTGCCTTTTTTGTTTTGAGGGTCTTGGTATTTGGTTGGGAATGATGAAGTTAATGGAGCTCGAGGAGAGTTGTGTTATACCTAACAAGTAATGTAAGTTTTGGATAAAGTTTGGTGCATGAGTAAGGGCAGTTGAAAGTAAGAGTATCACAGTTAGGTTGATTGGTTGGGTCCATTGGGTTAAATTGAAAATGGCAGGATAACCATGAAAAAGGTAATAGGAAAGGTGAAGTAAATGGATCTAAGGGGTTAGATGCCTTGGCTATGTTGGGAACAATTATTCTCAATATTGTGAATGTGTTGCATAAAGAAAGGGAGTTCTCTTAACCTTAACCTTATGATATTTGGTAATTATGTTGTGACTATGATTATGTTGATGTTTATATATGCATAGATCTATGTATATATGTATGTAGGTCAGTTGTCTCACACGATCATCATTGTTTAATGTTAATGTTTATCTAAATGTATGTATGTATGTATCTATGCCATTATCTGACAGGGTTGTCATAGATCATTCTTTTGGGGGAATGATTTCTTATGCAAGTGAATTCCATGAAGATATTCATGAATATGAGGAATCAAGTGGGCAAAGAATCCATGACAAATCTATGAGGTCAGTATAATGTGGATATAAATTGATATTAGGTGATTATACTATGTCTATGTTATAGCAGGTAATGTTGAGAGATACATCAATGGGATGAAAGTAGTGTCATATGCGGCATGCTAGGACAAGCATGGATTAGACAATAGAAGCAAGTTTGTTTGGCAAGGATAGTGTGGTCTTAGGATGTGCAGTACTAGTGTTGTGTACATGTAGCATATGTATGATTGTGCACATATGATGTTACATGTTTGTGGTATATATGAAGTTGTGTGTACATTGCATATGCAATGTTGGGTATAGATGATGCTATATACATGTTGGATATCTGGTGTTGTGTACATATCGTACTGTGCACATGTTGGATATGTAGTGTTGTGTGCATGTTGGATATACGATGATGTGTACATTTGGTGTTAGGTACATGTAGTAAATGCAGTGCTATGTACATATGGTGTTGTGTGTGTGTTTTACATGTGGTGCTATATACATATGGTCTTGTGTGAATGATTGTAAAAGTGTTGTTATGTACATATTATACATGTGGTGCTATGTGCAGGTGGTGTTGTATACATTTCATGCATATGGTGTTGTGTACCTGTGGTGTCACATACATAGTGTGCATGTGGTGCTATGTACATGAGGTATTGTGTACATGTTGTATAGGTGGTGCGATGTACATGTGGCATTCTGTACATGTTATGTAGGTGGTTCCATGTACATGTGATGTTGTGTACATGTTGTGAGGATGGTGTTGTGTATAGGTGGTACTATGTACATGTTGTACATGTGGTATTGTGTGCATGTCATACATGTTGTGTTGTGCACATGCGGTACTACATATGTGCATTGCGTAATTGTGGCATCATGACATGTGTATTTGTTATGGTGTAATATGAGTATGTATGAATATGTATGTGTATTGTGTTGTAAGCCATATGTAGGAGTATGGATTGCATTGTGTTGTACTCTAAGTGTATGTGTATGTGTCATGATATATATCAGTTGTAGGTGTATGCATTGTGTGGTGTCTTATGCTATGTGTGCATGTATGTGTTTTGATGTACATTGTTTATATGTATGTGATTGAAGAAAATAAAAAGGCATTAGGTGATTTTAGGGTGTGGAAACCAATTCGATGTGTGTATAGGACATAGGACATAGGTGGAAGCAAAGGACCTATTAAAGGATTAGTATCAGTATTTTATTTTAGTTTTATTATACATGTGATATATGATTCTAATTTATGATGGTTGCATTTGATCTATGATTCTGTCTTATAATTATTGCATGTGATTCATGATTTTTTTCTATAATGGTTGTGTTTTGAGCTAACGTATGTAATATGTTTATACATGATGATTTGATCAAACAATTAGTTTGACTTGTTGTGACAAGAAGTAAATATAATTGCAAGTGTACCTTGTTGACGAGCCAACAATGAGGTATGATGTGAATTTATTTTCTTTTATTTTAAATCTAATGGAAATTATTTGCGTGGTACAGGAAAGCATGAAAATTCCTAGTTGTGTGGTTGAAACCAACTGTAAGAATTAGCAGAATCACTGAAAGGAATTAGAACATGCAATTGTATGTTGATAAAGAAGTTCAAGAGCAGGGCCATTATGGGACATTGGTACCCAATAGTGTCCATTGATTTCCATGGACATGCTATGATCGGTATGATGGTTTTCAAGCAGGGATATGCCATTTTTCTTTACCTTCTGATGTGAGGAAACCTTGCCAAGGGAGGGGTCGCCTAGTGGCCTGTTTAACAGAGTAGGCGATGGCTGCAGAACTTGGAAGGTGTGTCACTACATAGAAGAGGGCCATGAGATTGCCCTGGGGACTATGTAGTAGAGAAGGGAAGGTGAGGGATGGGTTTGTTTTGGTCATTATCATTTCATGATGGAATCAAATGCACATTAGGAGTGTGCCCAGGAATAATGAGCTCATTAATGTTCATAAAGAGGAGAATTAATGCAGGATTGTAGCATTGTGAATTGGATGCAGATTTGATTTTAGAAGTAGATTGTGGAGTTCCCGGGAAGGATGTGGATCTTGGTACCAATTTTATGGTGGAGTTGTGAGCCTCTAGATTCCCTTGATGATTTATGCAGGCATTGTATCCTTTTATTTGCTAGTTAAGTCAAATGTGCATATGTATATATGTGTATATCATTGTAAATATTGTATTCAGTTGGATTTATAAAGGTCCATAGACAGTATGATTATTCATTGGTTGAAGAAAATGTGCATAAGAATATGTCGTTTTTATTGTAAATATTGTAATTAGATGTGTTATAAAGCTCCAATAAAGGGTATTATCGTCACGTTTTAGTAGTATGCCATTGTAAATACTACAATGAGTTGTGTTATAAGCTCCATGGGTAGTATGCTTTGGTTTTTAGTGGTATTATTGGTTATAGGTGTCACTAAACACCGAGGACGATGTTCTCCCAAGGGGGAGGGATCTATAACAACCATGGTAAAAAAATTTCATTTAAAAAAGGAAATATAAAGCAAGGTCATGGGACACATATTCCAAGTGGAATGGTGGTGAAAAAATCCTAGTGGGTGCTCGTTTGGTTTATTATGGCTAAAGGAAATTGGAAAAGGAAATGGAAAAGGTTTAGGAAAGGAAAGAGGCATCATTTGGCATTTATTTATGAAAATAATGGAAATTAGGAGAAAATAAAAGTGAAAGGTCATAGTTGAATGTTAGGAGGAAAATAAAGGGAAAGTAATGGAAATTGAAGAAATTAGAGGCATCAATGATAAAAAGGATTCTAAGGATCAATTCATGACATTTGTTAAAGTTATTTTTTGACAAGTTTTGGTGGAGCTCTCATTCTATTCTCTCTCTCATACTGTTGGAAACCTCGATTTTTCTTGGAGCGCTCTTGGAGGAGTGTGGCATACTTCAATTTATGAGAAAGAACGAAAAGGAAGAGCAGGAAAGCATAAGAGGGGAATGAAATTAGAAGCTACAATGGGTTTTGGTTGTAGGTACTGAGTTGCATGTATGATTTCCTCGCTAGTTTTGGCATGCATGGTACATGCATGTGGTTTCTTGGTTATGATTTGTCATTGGCATGGAGGATTGCCTGGATTGAAAGTTGATTTTCTTAGCCTTGCCATTTCCTAGATAACCATGGTGTTGTGGGTGTCTTTCCTTTTGTTTTCTGGTTGGTTCTCATATTCCTTTGGTTATGGGTTGAATTACTAGTTTCTGGAAGCCTTGGTTGGACAAACACTATGAAAGCCCTGTAAGAACTTAGGTTGACTTACTAGTCTTGGATGCCTCTATTGGACAAATGCTCTAGAAGTGCTTGGTGGGTTGAGTTACTAGTCTTGGAGGCCCTGGTTATACAAGCATTGTGGAAGCTCGATAATAGCTATGGGTTGATTTACTAGTCTTGGAAGCCTTGGTTGGAACAAATACTCTAGAGCCATATACATCTTGGTTAAAGACCAGTCTGGTAATAGTTAGTGATGCCTGACCATGAGGTCGAATCACTAGTTGAGGGTTGAGGTGGTTTAGACATTGGAAGCCTTGTTTTGGTTTTGATTGAGTTGTTTTATGACATCCCATGTTCATGCTTGGAATATGGCACAAGAGTGATTGGTTGAAAGGAATATTTGTTTTACCCAATCTATGGTAATGTAGTACGTGAAAGCACCAGACCTGGTTACATTTTGCATATGTTAATAAGAGCTCATTTCCTATTGTATTTGATCAGTAAATATACTTATTTTTATGTGGTTTATATGGCTTTAATATCCTTGCTATCTTTGTTGTTTATATGCTAGTTATGAGTAGGATTTATTACAGCGATGATTTATTGTTTCTAGGAAAAATAGTGTCTACTCAGAT
>APFE030248651.1:182241-291920 GCA_000404065.3 Pinus taeda
ATGTAAGCTTCAAAGTACTGAAAGGTTTGTTCCTAAGGCAACTTCTTAGATAATGAGCTGATGTCGACGAGAAGTCACCCATCGTAGGAGGGCCTTAATGAATCCCACATCTACGACACGAAATCAAGCAAATGATTTTGTGGAGGTGAAAATGATATGATGATACACGGTTCAGGGCGGTGGTCATGAAAAAATGGAGCATGAAGGTATTGCAGTGGATGAGGCATTAGCTGGGTTGGTGAATTCTCTAAGCGACTTTTCTTGAACATATCGGCGACACTAAAATGGATTCGTAGCGTTAATCCCAAAAATGGATGGTATGAAGGAACAACGGTGATATGACCGATGAATGGAATAACCCAACTCGACTCAATCATGGTGATGGAGTGAAAATGTCATGTTCAAGAGCGACCTACTACCAATGAATTTCTTTAAGTTTTCTTCCCCTTTCCCCAGTCATTGTTGACCAGTACCTCTTTTTTTTTGTCAAGCTTGAGGAGGATAACATATGCTTGTTCTATAATTTGCCCTTCGGGCAAACCTGTCACTATGTTTTAGTGAGCCTAGTGACAGTGAGACTCGCTTTTGTCCATACAAACAAGTTTGTCGCTATTGTTTTAACGAGTTTAATGACAAAGATAACTCAGTCCTTTTCAGTTTTAGAGAGTCTAAAGAGAGACAGAAAGGGAACTACAGTAGTCCTTTTTTGTAGTATAATCCCTTAAGTCTGAAAATGTATAAAATAATATGAAAGGGATGACTTTTTTGATCACGTTAGTGAGCTGAAAAAGACAAGTGCTCGATCTTTTAGTGTATTGATCCCTCAAGTCCAAAAATATTAAAATATGGAGGAGGGATAGCACTTCCAATCACTTTAACAAATTGGAGAAGCGAATTGCTCGACAATCTTTTCATATTTTATGAATCTAAAAGGAGCTTAAAAGAGACTCGTTTGTGAGGAACGAGTGATATTTTTGGGTAGCAACTAGTTCCAGGTAAGTTTGGAACTTTTCAATCACGGAAGTGTAAATAAGGTGGCTAACAAAATCACTCATTGCAGCTGTTCCTCAAAAGGGTAAACAATCAAGTGGAGGCGTATGATTAGCTAAAAGAGTGGAGGTGATGTTGAGAACATGACCAAGGCTTAGAAGTTGATAGTAATGTGATCACAAAGGTTATTTACCGAAAGGTGGATTCATTTTTTAATGAGCTTGAATCTTTAGAAATTATGCTCAGTACCAGGTTTATTTTTTAACAAGCTTGAACATTGCAGAAATATTGCTCATAATAATAGTCAGAGATGTTTTATTCACCATTAACACTATGTTCTTTTGACTGTAGTACTACCTATTCAATTGTCCCATCAAATTGACTAGAAATGTAAATACATGCTTGAAAAATTGAGTTAAAAAGCAACATCTTACTTGAATTATGTGAGCAGTAACATAAAAGTAGTTTTACCTCTCATTTTTACCGTTTCATTCAAACTTGGGATTGTTGGAGCTCTAGAGGTGTTTTCCCCCTTGATTTTCATTCGCTAATTCTCGGAGATTTGGTGAACTATTTTTGGCACCGTCTAGACTAGGTAGGAGCTAACCCTAAGCTCTTCAATTGCATTCTTTCCTTTTTCTGATTCTGAGCATCTTTTCCTATTTTCCTGGGCCTTAGGGGTTTGAACAATTCGTTCTCTATGCATCGCACCTAGTATACATCGAAAGGTGTGATGCATACTGAGCTAGCCATTGGCTAGTCAGTATGCATCCCACCCAGTACATAGCTAGGGTGTGATGGGTGCAAGGAGGAAAGTTTATGCACTACTTTTTCATGGAAATTTTGCCTGTTTTTGCCCAAATCAAGAACCTAATTCTTCTCTTGTTTTTTTTTCAGAGATTCATCGGATCAATATTGTCATTTCATGGCATGAACACAAGCATGAAGAAGAGTATATTATTGCCTTACATGATTTTGGGTACGGTTACTGCATTGCGAAACTGTGGCTTGCTCAAATTCTTCTGCATATCTAGCATGAGGCAAAAAATCAATTTGTTGCAGTCTCTTCTCGATGCATGGGATCCTACCAACCAAGTGTTCCAGATTAGAGGTAAATCCATCCCTTTGATAGTTGAGGATATCTATTTCTTGACCGGGTTGTCGAGGCGTGGTGCCTCTCTCTCACTATTAGGATCCGCCTGTGGGGGTGAATCCATGAGGGATCACATTCACCGATTCTGTAGAGATGGATCTCAACCAAGTAGGGATGGCAAGATCAGTATTCGAGATGTCATTGGTTGGTCCTTGAGGACTATCTTATTCACCTTCGCTAGATTGGCTAGTAGCGCGACTCTTCACTTAGCCAACAGGTCCTATATGCAATATGCCTTGGAATGCCTTGAACCAAAGGTATTCAACTAGTCTGATATAGTACTTGTGGTTATAAAAGAATAGCTTACCAAGGTGAGGAATGGAAGATCCAAGAACTTTGGTTATGGTTCTATTTTGACCACTTTCCCCTTGGAGAGAATCCCACTAATGCAGCCACAATACATTTCACTCGGACTACCAACACCGATGGAACCATGGATGTAGAGATGGGTTGATATTATGGTCAGACATGCTGGTTAGTTGTAGATTTCATTCTCTGATGCCTTCTTTGAGTGGTTCAACTGTCAGCAAATGGTCTACATCGAGTATATGTATATTGGGATGGATTTTTGGGGCGACCCGGGTTAGGTGTTGCTGGATGGAGAGCAGTGGGGTGTTATAGGTAAAAATATATGACCATATATTTGTTTATTGCTTTTATAATGTTCTTGTGTTTTGTAAATGTTATCAAGACTAATCAAACCCATATTTGTGCAGATATTGGACTAGTGTGACCAGCAGTGTACCCAAGGGTAACAACTACCATTCCAGCAGGAGAGGCTGTACGGAGGGCTATCCTTCACGATCTCGTTGTATCCAAGACGCTTGCAATACTGTAGGATCAGATTGAGGGTCTCACCCTTGCTATTCAGAATGTGAGGACTGATGAGTTACCTCTGAGATTACAGCGCCATACTACTATCGTGCTGAGTCGATGGACTAGGCTCTTACGTATGATCGCAAAGGCGGTGACTTGTTATCACAAGCACCATTAGTCTAGGGTGCTTTCTTGCATTTTTGAGTTTTCGGGTCGTATGATCGATTTTGTCCTAGACACAAATAATTTTGTAAAAACTATAAACAATTATATATATTTTTTATTTTCAGAGTTTTATTTTGGTTAAGTTATATGATCCTCATGCAAATGTTGATTGAAATTCCTTTCTTTTATAAATGCTGCAAATGTCTATCTAACACGTAATTTTCTAATAAATCAGTTAATGTGTTTAAGTTTTTGAAAATGTGTTGATATTGAATAGAATCAAATTGCCTTTCCAAAATCCTTACCCTTAGGAACATACGATAGATAGTTGGATTCCAAATGGAATAGATGCCAGTAAGTTGTAGGATGACAAGTTGTGAGTCTAGCCTGACAACAAGTCAGCATATGCCATGTGCTTTGGCAGCAGAGAGAATCTCTATCAACGTGTTGTACTCAACGATGTTGTTTGTTGACCGACCAATACATACCCCTCTGAAACTCACTAACCCGCTGCTTGGATCAAAAATGGCCAAGGTTGCAGAAGATAGGTTCCATGTACTACGACTGGCTCCATTGGCGTATCCAACAAATGATTCCAATAGGTCTCACATCTGCTACAAATGCAAAAGTGGATTACCTAACCAAACTGATCACTCTTGACGAAAACAAAAACGTAACAAAAGCATATAAAGAAATTACTACACTTAGTCAAGCATAGTAACACTTAAGGTACAACCCATTTCAAGGTTGTGACAGTGGAATCCCATCGTAATCTACTAGCTCGTAGGCTCATTTTCCTAATACCTGCTTAAAAATGTAGGGGCCCATCCACAATGATTGGAACTTACCTCCTCCCAATTTATCGGATTCCTGATCATAAAGTAAGACTAGGTCACCTTCCGAGAAGACACGGGGTTTGACATTCTTGTCAAATTGTGCCTTGACTTGTTTCTTATGAGCCTCGTTAGCCAGGGTAGCATCACAATGCGTTTCATCTAGTTGGATTAATTCCAAGAAATGAGGCTCTTCCTCTGAAGTTCCGGGGAGAAGGTCGACTACGAGCTTGAGAGATGAAATTTCGCACTGAATCGGTAAGACTGCTTCCATACCATACACCAGTTGAAAGGGTGTAAATCCGGTTGCATTTCTCACCGATGTCCTATATGCCCACAAGGCCGAATACAACATTAGGTGCAAACTCTGTTTGTGCACTCCAATGATCCTTTGTAGCATGTGCTTCAGGACCTTGTCGATGGCCTCAACTTGCCCATTAGCTTGTGGATAATACAGAGTAGAACTGTCATGGGATAGTCCTAATTTGGCAGCCAATTCAACCATCATGTGATTGTGGAAATACGATCCATGATCTATGAGTATAGCCTTTGGAACACCAAATCTAGAGACTACATGATTGAAAAAGAAAAAAGCAGTTGTTTCACTGCTATTGTTTAATGTAGGCATCGCCTCGGCCCATTTTGTAAAATAGTCAACTGCGACTGTGATATACCCATGCCCCCAATCCAGGTGGGGTTACATGTCATGAAATCTATGCCCCATTTGGCGAATGGCTCAACAACAACTAGTTGATGCAGAGGTGCGGGTGGTATTCTAGTTTTTTGGTTGAAGATTTGACAACCATGGCAACTTCTCACTGCGAATATGCAATCTTTGACCATTGTTGGCCAGAAGTAACCTATTTGTAAGATTTTTGCACCGTAGCATAACCAAATTGATGCCCCCAACACACGACTAAATGGCAATCGTTCAGGGTATTTCCTGTCTCCTCATGGCTGAGGCACCTTCATAGAAATGTATCAATACCACGACAATAAAGTGTATCACCGATGATCATGTAGTCATTTGCTTGGTATCAAGTACATCGTTGTTCTGAGTGAGAGGTATTAGGCCTGTATGTTTGGGTTTGGAGATAGATCAGTATATCTCCATACCACAGATTGTTATGGAGATATAAATATCAGAAACAAAGATTCATCCACGATTGATGCTTTGGATGTTGAATCGTTGGACAATGATGGGAAGTCGCATAGTAACTCCGAAAAAACTAGAGATTTCTTTGATTTGGATTTTATGAATTCCATATCAAAATTTTGCAAAATGGCTATCCATTTCAAATATTTGCCCCCAAGTAACTCACACGACAAAATGTAAGTCATAGGGTTGCAATCTGACAAAATGGTAGTTTTGCGAAAGAGGAGATAGTGTCGAAATCTCTGTACTGCTTGAACGGCTGCAAGAGCCAGCTTTTCAACATAGGAGTAATTTCTTTCTGTATCACTTAAGTTTCAACATAAATAATAGATAGGATGTTCGATTCCATTATCTTCTTGAACTAAAACCATTACGATGGTTGCATTTACTGCAGCAAGATACAAGTTAAAGTCTTTTAGATATCCAGGAGCATACATTAATGATGCTTTTATTAGGGATTCCTTTAGAGCATCAAAAGAAGCTTGCGCAACCTAATCCCAATTAAAGGGCACTTCTTTTTCAAAAGACGCATATAACCTTTAGCAAGTTCAGCGTAATTTGGAATGAACCTCCTAAGAAAGTTTGCTTTCCCTTGGAGTTTCTAAATCTGAAGCAAATTTGAAGGTGGAGGCATATAAATGATTGCATGAACCTTACATAGGTCAAGTCAAATCCCATCCTTAGAAATGACGAAACCAAGTAGACAACCAGAACCGACACAAAACACACACTTGTGTGGATTGAGTCATATCTTATAGTGTGGGCAATGTATAAATATATCTCCCAAATGTTGTAGATGGTCAGTACGCTTTCGTGAATGAGCCAATAGATAATTGAGATATTTTTGAACAATGTTCTTGATGTCGTGGAAGGCATAGTTCATAGCCGTCTGAAAAGTTGCCCCTGCGTTCTTTACACTGAAAGGTAGTTTACGGTACACGAATCTGCCCCATAGACATATAAATACAATCTTCGACTGGTCCTGTGGGAGGATATTTATTTGATTATACCCAGAAAATCCATCTATGAATGAAAATATTTCGCATCCAGAGCATTCATCAATTATCTGGTCGATGAAGGGTGTAGGGTAGTTGTCCTTTAGACAAGCTTGATTTACATCCTTGTAATCAATGCACACTCTAATCGTTCCTTGCTTTTTCATCACAAGAACAATATTCGATACCCAGTCAGTTAGAGGAACTCGATAAATGAAACCAGCATGGAAAAGTTTTTCAACTTCTTCCTTGATGGAAGTGGCTTTCTTCGAGTGTACCTGCTGAAGCCATTGTTGTACTGGTTTGACATCTGGATACATCTTGATTTCATGTTCAATGATGCTCAAGTCAATGCCTAGAATTTCTTTATATGACAATGAAAAGACATCTCTAAATTCACGAAAGAGAGTGCAATATATTTCCAGTTCTGAAGAAGAGCACGATTTGCTGACATGAATATTCTCTACAACATTCGGTTTGGTCGACATATTTATGGCGATATTTTCTTCAATATTGGACAGATTTCTCTCGGAATCCACCGTATTTACAGTAATTGATAGAAAATAAAAAACTGAAGGATGATTAAGGTCGATGGAATACTCTTCGTTGTAATCCAGAAGATGTGAACGATGGTGGTAATCTTCCCATGGTGCCTCTCCTATCACCATTAACTGAATGATTCCTTCGTTTGTAGAATGTACATGCGACCAAGGATCTGAAGGGGTGCCATATTCCTTAGACCTATCTATCCAAACACTCGATGAGCATTGATTTGGGTTTGCCACCCAAGCCAAGAAAATTGATTGCTACAATATTTCTATTAGGCTTGGAGGCAATATCTTGTGATGATCCATGCTAACAAAATGTTTGGAAATATTCTGAATCCTTATACATATAGAAGATACCATATTGCAGGTTTCCACCATGGCCACTTCCGCCAAATTACTCGAAGGTGGTAGGGAAAAAGTACCCATTAAGGTAGGGTATTTTAGGAGGCCTGCTCTGATATTTTGAAGCAATTGAGAGCTTCCATGGATCATTGGAATGCTTCTCGTAACTTGTGGATTGTTGGGGAGAAAGGTTTTTTGGTCAACGATTGTAATTCCTCCTTGAAAGAGAAATGCAATATTTCTAAAATATGTTGACACAACGGCAGCCATAGCATAAATCCAGGGCCTTCCTAGTAGGATATTGTAATTGAGGTTTCCATAGATAATTTCGATATCAATTTATACAGTCTTTCCTACCAGTTCAACTTGTAAGTTACTCAAAATCCTGCATGGGCTATATGTTCATCCATCGAATGCTTTTAGTGTCATTGACGATCTCAAAAAAGGTGGTGAGCCTTATGTTTTCTAGCAACTCATTGGCATAATGCAGGTAGATGCCTCCTCATCAATGATTGTTTGATGAATAGTTTTGTTGAGGGCTTTCACTTGCACGAGGAAAGTGAGTTGCGCTGGTAACTGAGGTTTGTATCGTTTATGATTAAAGGCCATAAGGTTGGAATCTGTTGGGTCAATCCCACCTATTGCTGATAATAGAGCTTGCTTTTGGGAGGGGCAAGTTTGCAGTACTTCAAGTGTCGACATAGCGGATGGCGATTCGGCAAGATCCTCTACTATATTATAATTTTGTCTTGCTAGAGTATGAGGATTAAATGTCAATTTGTGTACTACTTCCTTTGGCGGCTTTATTGTTAGTTTAGGAATGATGGGCGGTACAACTTCGGTTGAAGTTTTTTTCGAACTACTAGGTTAATCTACAACCTTATTGTTCGATAGCTGTGGATTCCCATAATCTTTATTCCTTGTCGATATCAAAGCATCATTTTGCTATTTCGAAATGGACAACATAAGCACTTGGGATGGGGAAGCATTGTCGCTAGCAACCAGATTGGTTTCTGGGTTTGGAAACGGATCAGTCAACGCTGTCGAGGTGTTTGAATTCTTAAAGAATTTCTTTACCTCAGCTCGATGCAGACAATCTTTCGTCCAATGGTCCTCATCGCATATGAGACATGGCAGACTAGGTTTCTTTTGCCCAGAAGGGTTTCTAGAAGGTTTCTGAGGAGATGAATCATCCTATTTCTTCTTTTTGTTTTTCCCTTTCTTCTTTCCCCCTAATTGCTTCGGTTCTTTTCCTTTGTTGGTTGACACGACATTAACCTCCAATGCAGGAATTTTGTCATTTGCTTTTTTACTGGAAACTGCAAGGGCTTTACCAGATGGGGCCTTTGTGGTTTGTGTACTTGAGGTGCCAATCACGCCATCACCTGCATGAGAGTCCGTGTTCGATTTAGGAGGGGGAGGAACATAAAATTCTTATCTAGGAGCATTAGGAATTTTGTCATAGAGCGTGCCAGACTGAGTATAGATCAAGTCTAGATATTGTGCACGAGCAATGACTTTACCTTCAGTGACAACTCCTCCCTTGGCCACATCCTCTGTAATAGAAGGTAATAATGACTTAATAAACCATTTAGCAAGAAGCTGATCAGGAATATATGTCTTTACCATTTGACGACGATGTCGCCACTCATGAATATGATCAGATATGTGAGTGATTGTTGTCTATTTAAAATTGGTAAGGAGCTCCATTCTTGTTTTGTACCTTATGGGTAACTGAAAATGGGTTAAAAAGGTGGTGGCAAGGGCACTGAAGTTATCGAATGAAGCTCTAGGCAATTTGATGTACCATTTTGCTGTCGGACCAGTTAGCGTTCGCTGAAAAAGGCGAAGCCTAATCGAATCATCATTGAAGGTGTTGGATGAACAACACAAATGAAAGGTCATTACATGATTCGATGGATCTTCACCCATATTTCCAATGAATTTAGGAGTATCTAACGAGAGTTTATGAGGAATCGCTGGCCACCAAGGGGCTTAAGCAATTGGATCATTTGTTAGCCAATTCAGATATGGTAATTCTAAAGTTGCTAGTAAGGGCAATTGTTGTTTCAGGTTTGGCGAAGCATACCCAGGATAAGATGGGATTGCCTGAGTAGTCGGTCTTTGGGTACCAGCATAATGTATTTGATGCTGATAACTTTGATAAGGTTGATGGGCATAACCATTATAATATGATTGTTAGTAACCATTTTGAATATATAACTATTGATTACCTACAAAGCTTTGTTACTCAGGTCCTCAGTAAGCTTGATGGAATTGTGGTTGTTGACATTGCACCAACCATGGTTGTTGGACCATCTGTTGTTGTCCAATATTGGATGTTTGACCAAGATGAGGGATGATAGTACCCGCTTGAGCCTGAGTCACTTCAGTTAAGAAGCCACTAATTGACGGTTGTGATTGAGTCACAGAGACAAGAGGTTGTTGTATTATGACCTAGGAGACTTGAGGTTGACATAAAATAGGCAGCACTTGTAATTGCGACACTCTCACAATAGCCAGTGTAGTGGGAATGTTCGACATAGGTTGATTTTGTTGCATTGAAGATACAACTCTTGGTTGTTGAAGCAATATTCGTAGCCAACCACTGGATGTAATTCTAGCTTGACCTGAATTTTGTTGTGAACTCTCATATGGTTACTCTCTTAGAGGGAATAATGAAAAGGTATATTGCCCCACGTATGGCGGCAATCTAGTGCTCAAAGGTTAAATTGGTCTTTGGAGACTGGACTGCCCAAACTGATACTGATGTGAAGGATCAATTTGCTGAGTTTCAACATAAGAAATTACAGATAATGTTCCGGATGAACAAATAGGAATAGACCATACTGTCAAAACAGTCCTTGGGTGGACTCCATCTAGCGGTTGAGAACTAGTTGGGACAGATGGTATACCAGCAAACATCGTCGGACTAGCGGGAGGAGGTTCTGTTGCTGCTATATCAGATGACACAATCCTAGATTTCGATGGTTGTTCAGACATATTGAGTCTATCCAAAAGATTTCCTAGCGATTCGACAGGAACTTGTGATGAAGGGTGATCAAAAGAACTAACTTCTATGGTAGAAGAATATAGGTAGATCCCAGTTCCAAAATGAAATGGGGTATTGTATGGAAGATCTTCCACAATCTCTTCTATGGCAATCAGTCCAGGTGGCAAAGGTAGACTGTCATGTCCGTAAAATATTTCTGGTGCTGAAGAAGGTATAGACTCTGCAACGACAAATTTTCGAGGGGTGACACCTTCCGAATCAGCCCTAGATGGAGCTAGTTCAGGAATAGAAGTGTTTAGCATTACACTAGGATCAATTCTAATGTGTCCTCTTGTAACTGTGAAACTTCTTTTGTAGAGGTAGGGATACCAGAGATAATTGGAGTAACTGGAGTCTCTAAGGATGTTGAAACACAAGTTTCAAATAAACTAGGAGACTTCGACCTAGTTAAATGAGATCGCTTGGCCTGGAATGGTTTCGTTTATGGAGTCAAGGATGATTGAATCGTTAGTCTCTGCGAATGACAGGGTTTTGATTGACTTTATTCCATGATTGCGGATTACTTGATTAACTCAAAATTAAAAGGGGAAAATGTTATTCCGAATTAAATGAATTTTTTGATGCTTTGACACAACTTGCCTTTCCATTTTTTAAGAGTCGAGAAAAATCTAAAGATGACTCTAGTCGCCTTTGATTTTTAATGAGCCTAAAGTGTCAAGTGCTTAGATGGACCTTTTCTTTTAGGGAGTCGAAAAGGAATGAAAGTGACTCTTCTGGATGTCTAGATAGAGGGATTACCAAACCAATCGCAAAACTGCAATATACAACTCAGTGGTAAATTATAGAGAAATTATTGAGGACTTTACGTATGGCAGTCAATCTTCTCGAATGTTTTGTTCAGTGCATTGGGATCGATAAGGCGGTAAATATGGCTTCCTAAGGATAAAGGATATCATCCTATTATGGTCTCCCAATATATACTTGACTGTAGGTGGGAGCACAAGTCTGTACTGGCACTTGTCATATCAAAGAGGAGGAATTACCCAAACTACAATGAAAACGATAGTTATGAGGCTTTACGACGCTGAAATATGTCTCTAGCCCAGTCTTCTAGATGTTGTGCATTAGGTTCCAAAGTGTTTTTATGTTCATTGAGGTTTATTTTATAGTTGATCTTTCTTAAGAAGTTTTCCTTTCAAGGTTCACCACATGATGTAGATGTACAATTCCTAAATATGCAATCTAAGATGATAAACAATCGTTTATTTTCTTTTTGCAATGAAAATCCTAGCTACTAAGGAAAGAAAAGTAAAATTCTTTCAACATAGAGCAGAGAACACACACTAAATGCACTTTTTCTAAATCGATTTCCACATGCAGTCTAAATGCAAATGCACATGCATGTATTTGTTTTTCTGTTTCCTTACTATGAGAATGACAAAAAAGAAAACTAAGTATAGATCTGAACTACTTTTCTTCAAAGCGACACTTTAGCAATTTATTTTCGAAAATGACAGGAAGACTAAGATGACACTTTCAATTTTGAATGGAAAACTACTTTTGACACATCAAATAATTGACAATTCAAATCAAATACAATGGAAAAAGTACAATCGACTATCTAAAAGAGGAAGACTTTACGACACTCTATTTCTTGACTAAAAACGATAATTGCGACACTTTCAAATCAAAAGATGATAGTTCGATTAAGCTACTATTTGAAAAGGATGACTGTAAATGATGAAAAATACATAAAAAAAAAAAACATTCACAATTCCTTATCAATGGAGGCTAAATAATGTAAAGGAGGAAGGTTTTAATAGTGATATATTGATTATAGATAGCAAAACTACTCAATAGAGCTGAAAACAATGAAGAAAAAACCAAAATCTAGAGAGAGAAACAATCTCATTCAATCATCGCACCTGTCCTTAAGGGAAACAAGGATGCATCCCACCTGCAACATACGGGACGTGTGATGCGTCCAGACTGCCAATGATACATAGTGCGATGGTCCAGGGACAAGACTGAGCTTGGTTTTCACCCACAGTTTGCAGTTAAGTGCAGGGATTTAGGCCGAGCTTATGATAGGTAGCAAACACAAAGTATAGGGGCTGATCTAATGAAGTTATTGAGATACCACCAAGGCTCCTAGGATGTTTTCAAGTCAGATGTTTAGTTCATAAACCAACCCAGAGATTAACTGAAGTAGCATTGATCTACTTTGCAGTTTCATAGAAAAAACAGTTCGAAGGCTAGATGGCTTAACTTGACGCTCCGTCTGTAGTTTATAAAGCAAAAAACAGTAAAAAACAAAAAAACTATTCGCTCCCCAGTGGAGTCGCCATTTTGTTTATGGGAAAACTAGTGTCTACTCAGATCTGCTAATCCCACTAAGACAGGTAGCTATCTTAGAAACAAACAATTCAAAGTAACTTGTGTTTTCCGTTATGAGAGATAGATGAGAGAGAAGCAAAGAGTACCAAACTTAGTCTTTCGCTTAGCTCCTTGCTTGTTTCCTCTGGCCTTTGATAGAGCTTCACCACTCCTTTCTCACTTGTCCCACTTCAAAGAACACATGTAGAGGAAAAGAAACAAAATACCATCAAAGCATAGAGATCTATAAGCATAAACAATGTATAATCAAATGTACATTAACCATACAAATGCATACACAAATACAAGATTCAGAAATATACAAGTATATCGAAGAAAAATCAGATAGCTTTATTGATAGTAGTAGAAGAGAGGATTACAACCCAATTGTCTGATCCAGTGCCATCCTCCCAGAATGAAAGCCCTCTTCACCTCATGAAAATCTAGATCGCCCAACAATACAATGCTTTACAGAGAAACCAATAGCTCTTCCTTACAAAATACCAAATTACAGTGCCCCTGGATCTCTAGGATGAAGGATCCATATATAGATATTTACAGGGGGGTGAGTCAGCGTCTGTGATTCAGATTAGTGTGATTTCACTGATAGTTCTTGGTTCCACTTGGAGATTTCATGATCTCTTACTCATCCCTAGGCGAATTCAGAGAGGCAAGTGTCATATGAGCAGTTTCTAGAAGTTTCTCAGGGTTTCCACCTAGAAAACTGCTCTACCATTTTTCTGCTCTCGTTGATCACACCCTACATAAGGGATTTTTAGTATGCATCACATCCTTTGTGTGTAACAGGTGAGATGCATCGCACCTTCAACATGGTGCAATCTCTATGGTACAGTTTTGACCAATTCTGAGCAGTTTTTCTGGGAGAACTTCTGGGAAATGATGTAATCAGTTGACCTTGATCCTTTATGGTATGAAACAACACTTTTAGGGGTTTAGAGTCCCTTGATTTATGGACATATGTGATTGGGGTTGCAGTGCCCAAATATGTATATAACATGTATGGATTTCATCATGTTTTGATTTGTATATGAATGGACAATGAACATATAGCCTAATAGATGATACTTCAACTAATTTGATAATGCACCAATGCTTCTTGCTAATTCTCAAATAAGTATGAGACGCCTTATGCTAAGATCGGTTGTTATGACCTCTAGAATGCATATTTGTTACATGTGTTGACGAAATGCCTGTCATCGCTAGTAGAGGTTAGATCAAGTCTTTTTTCAAGTGTTTTCATTAGTATCATTGTTTTGATTTTATTTTTCATTTCTAGAACTTTCATGAAGTAATGGGCAGTGGTCTGAGTCTTGGCCCTGGAAACGTGCCACAAAATATGGGGTCGCAAACTTACAACTAGCTTAAAAGCTCCCCAGTTGCTGGCATGCCCTTGTTGTGGGAGTGACTAGAGGATCTCAGTTGCATGCATGCCAATTTCATGGGAGCGACTAAGACTCTAGGTTAGTAAAATGTCAAGTTACCTCAGTGGTTGGTCACCTAGAAGGGTTGGGTGGATCCTGAAGGTTTTATTACATGTATAGAAGTTTAGATTGGTTGCGTTTTGTTGATTCCACTTCCTTAATTGTGCATGGGGACTTGAATCAGATCACAGTAGACTCTCGTCACATGTTCAACTAAGTAGAGTGATTAACTTAGGTAAATGTGGGAGGAAGGTAGTTAAAACTTGGTTTCAAGAGAAACAACTTTTTTGAACATCCCTAGAGAATCTATTTCTTAACACCAAAAACCTTTGTGCAATATAATATTGTATTTTTTTTATAACTATCAAATACATTACATTTTATATTAACATGTAAAAATTAAATTAAATAAATTAGATTTATTTCATATCATTTAAAAATTTAAAAAATTTAAATTAAATTATTACATTCAAAAAATTGCATTTTTAAATATATTGTAATTTATAAGAGAAATAATTATTATCGTTATTAAACGTAAGGAAATTATTATCACACTAACATATATTTACGTCAATAGGAGTTTTCTTTCCTTTGTGCTGAAAAAACCCTCAAAAAGAACATAGTTTAATATGTAAAATTAAAAAAGTATAACTAATTTTTTAATGAATTATAAATTACAATTTTTTCAATATCAATATAAAAATTATATATCAGGGTAAAAAGAATTGTCAACATGATTTTTTAATTGTATTTTTTGAAATAATATTAAAATAATCCATTTTTAAACTGTAATTTTAACACAATAAAAATATTGAAGTAAATAATTATACTACAAACAAAATATTAAAGAAATAATCTATGTCATAATACTGAAATCATATAGTTGTAAGTAGTATAATAATTAAATTTCAGTCAAAATTGAAAATTTGATGAATATGTCATTTATATTTAAATTTTAGAATACTAAAACAACGATATCTTAATTTGAATTATATTTCCAATAGGTTTTTTTTATTTTTAATTTAAATGATGACTTTAATTGTTTTGCTATAAGGTTTATCAAAACTGATGATTATTTAACGTAATTAAATTTTAACTGTCCTGAACAAAATTAAGTTCATCATCAAAAAATATAATTACATATGAATAAAAAAAATCAAGCTAAATACAACATTTCCGTATTTAATTTTGAAGTGGAAAAAAATATCAGAAATAAAATAAAAGAATGCATTTAATACCATAATGACTTAATTTCAATGTGGTATAAATTTTGTATCTCGTTCCTCTGATCAACTGCTGGAAAAGGTGAAAGACATTAAAGAACTTTATATATTTCTTTTATAATTTTAATAAAATAAATATTTTATGTATAAAATACAATTCATTTTTTTTAGTTAATAATAATGATGATTAATATTATTAAGATGGATTTTTTTTCAATATTTAGTAAGGTAAATTGTTGATTTATTTAAAGTATAAATAGGAGTATATTAATTTATTTTTTTTATCTCCAATCTTTTCATTATTGTAAATGACAAATTCTCACCCTCATATATTTTGAAAATTGTTGAATTGGTTAGTTATTATAAAAATATGTAGAATTTTGTTGTATTTTAGTCATTTTTTTCTACTCCATAAATTCAACAAAGTTTCTAAATTACTTAAAGATGTGTCTATTTTGATATAGAGTTTTTATATTTTATATTTAATTATTAATAGTTAATTAAGTAAATGATAAAATTTAAATCTGCTAAATATCCACACAGTATCTTGAATAATAATAATGATATGAAATTAAAATACTCGAGCCTTTTTTCTTTTCAATTTAATGAAAAAATAACTCTAATTAATATGTATAACTACTTTGTATTTTGTTCATTTTCCTCTGCTAATAATTCTCATTGATTCCGTAAAGAATTTGACTTCACCCAAAATCTATATAAAATTTTGAGTGGCAGTCAGAATAAAAACTTAAAAAGCATATATAAGATAATTATGTGTTTTTTTCCAATTTTATAATTTAAATCACAAAATTCAAATTTCTACTCAAAATAATATATATCTTTTTAATTCTAGATTTATAATATTAATAGAAATTTATTAATACTCATATACATTTACACATCTTCATCAATTACATCTCATATACATTTACACATCTCCATCAATTACATTTACAAATATAATTAGTATATTTAATAATGTGAGTGTACTAGTGTGAATAAATCTAAACTCTATATCTGGATAAATAAATGTGTACTGTTCATCTAGATTATTTGTCCAACGAGTCATCGTAGAGTGGAGATGTCACGTAATCAAACTTCCTTCGTCAAAATTTTTACAACCAATACGTTGTAACTTACTCCATCTCTAATTAATCATATCTCTACGATGCCTCTAATTATTCATATTTTCAGGTGTTGCGACTAAATTTAACTGGTCATGGCTCTTCCAAAGGCTCCAGGGTAGTATCAGAACGGTTAATCACCAATAGCACGATGGAATTTAATGAACATTTTGTTTATTATAGGACATTTTTCTTGTATTTGAAGTTTAGAATCATTTAATATTCTAAACCTATTTTTGATTATTTATTTTTTCTATAATCACCATTAATACACTCTCCAGGAAGCTTAAAAAACATATAGCTACAGAGAAAGACCAAAAATGTGGTGTCACTGGGATGTGTTTCTTTTTCCCTCGTGTGATTCACAGCTCGAATGTCTACTGATTTTGATGCTGATTAAAGATAGGTCTATAGATTCTATTTACTGAGAAGGCGTTCTCAGTTCTCAAGTCGGTAGTCACCACCACAAGAGTAATAAAAAACACACAGAAAAGGTCCGTACACAGGTGTGACACTGTTTTTTGCAACGCAGAAGTGACAAGTGATAATAATGGTAACATTTTCAATCTACCTGATTTATAAACTTATTTATTCTATCCACTAACTCAATGTTCCATAGAAGATTACTATGAAGATTGACTTGGATTGGTCAAAATATTAATAATCTTATTCACAATTTTGAAATCATTACTAAGCAGAGGAATATGTATAATTTTATTTGCGCCTAATATAAAGTTTACAGGTCATTTTAAAATAAAAAATAAATATTTTTAAAATAAAAAATAATATTAATTATAATCAAAATAAAAAGCAAATATAAAATATGAAATATGAAATAATTATGAAATAAGAATTTTATATCAATTTTTAAATTATTTTAATCTAAAATAAATAAAAAATTTGATATTATTATATATTATTTTTTATTCAATTAAATAGATAAATAAGTTGTTTTAATATTCATGTTAACTAATTTTTAATATCATTTTAAAAAAAATATATATATAAATAATAAAATATTTGTAAAAAAGAAAATATTATATATATATATATATATATATATATATATATATATTATATATATTATATACAATAAAATATTTGTGAAGTAAAATAATTGAAAGTAAAAAATTTGAAAATAATATTCAATGTATTTAAAAATATGTTAGTAGAAAAAAAGAAATATAGACAATATAATCCATAAATAAATTATCTCAATACATTTTTATTGTTATAGCATTTCAAGCAATGTCATATGGTTCAAGTTTGGCTCCGATGAAGTTAGCCATTTAGGCTCATCTATCTATCTATCTATCTATCCATATCTATATCTATATATATATATATAAATAAAGAAATCAACATTAGTAAAAGTCAAAAATGGTATCACGAACATGGAAACTGCAAAGATAAATTACAAGCTTAAGTTGTTATATGAAGTTATGAGTTTTTATCTATGGACTTGGTCAATGGTTATAAGGTTGGACGAGATTCACCCAACCTCAAAAATTTTAAATGTTTTTAAGATTTTCCAAAATTGGAACCTCAAGGTTAAAGTTTGAATAACCTTGTGACATAGATTTCAAGTATCATAATTTTACATTTTGTCCTTTTTATTAAGGGTTGATTTTAAATGGAACAAATATTTCTTGGAATTGCATGTTTAAGCTATTTTATTCTATGTATTTAAGGGATTTTCAAGGGGTTGAATTCATTAATGCATCAAAAAATGCAATTTAAAAAATCGATATATATATATATATAGAGAGAGAGAGAGATCTTAACCATTATCTATCAAGTCCCTAGAAGGATGCAATTTTTAGTGGTGCATTTTTTTAAATTTTGCACTATAAAAAAGGTTTGCACCTCAAGAGACTTATCTTTTTCAGATCTTACTAAATATGTGGTTAAGATAAGTCTATATTAGTAATAATCATGATATGTTCCTTTAATGTTATGTGGACAAAATAACAAACCGTCTATTTACCCATATTATTATAGCAAAATTTAAATCATATATTAGAAATAAAACATCCAAAATTTTAAAGTAGTTTTAATTTATCTAATCTATTATAACACGATTTGGGAAAAAATTTTGCCATGCAACATTTCATTTGGAAGTGACAAGTTCTCTTATAAATGGATTTTTTTTTACTAATATCATTTATTGTGCTAGTTAGTTCATAAAGTAGTAGTAGTTGATCATTTAAAAATTAAATATTTTATTTATTAAATTTAAATTTTTATATTTATCTCATGTTCCCGCTTCTAAGTAATTTTTTTTTAATTTATTTATCAGGTTTAATCATACCCGTGTTACCCTTTTGGATTATTTTTACCATTCACCAATGGTTAGTCTCTTCATGTTGCTATATACATACCAGTTGACATATGGCAATGGTTTGATTTAAGTGTTGATGTACTAATTTATTAGATTTTATTAAATCTTTGTAAGGCTTTACGCATGATATCCACGCGACATTCAGTCAAGATGTGACTTCTGGTTTCTCTCTCTTGCCATCACTTGGCAACCCTTATCCGCTACCATGTGTATTAACTTCTACCCTAATCCGTGCTATACGAGGCCAGTAGGCTATCCAATCTTTCGACTTGTATGGTATTCCCCACCTCATCTATGGTGGAGAACATCCCTTGCTATCCAACAGTGGCAGATTTTCGCAGGCTGCAGTCCTAATCTTTCGATTGCCTTGGATGAAGGGCTCATTTGGTTAGGCATTATTCTCTGCGGTCGGCTCTGGCTCCGCTCATGCATTCAATCCCAAGAGCTCAGCATACAGATCCTACACAAATGCCGACAGATTTGTCACATCCCTTTAGGTAATCAAATGAATTGAGTCAAGTTTCCTTCTGCATCCTTTTGGGCTAGGCATTCCCTCATTCCACTAAGGAACTCATGTTTTTGGCTCATGTTTCATGCATCTGTCGGGTGGCTCGGTAATGGAGGCATTCTACAACATTGAATGAGTGTTGATCATTCGCTCCCCAGAGTTTTCCTTTAGCCGGTCTTCAGTAATGATCGAGGAATAACTTCTTTGAATATTTTTTTTATTGCAGCTTGCTTTACATCCTCTATTATCTAACGTATGTTGCATGGGTTGCTCTCGTACAAGCTGGGCGCCTGTCTCTCACACAGTGGCCTAGACACGTTTAAGGGAAACGCCACCTTTGTCGTGCCCAGTGTTCCACGTATGGGGAAACCTACCGGCCGTGGCCTTGTTTGTTTGCTCTAGAGGTTCTTATATTTTGAAGGAGGGCAATCCTCCTAGTCTTTTCCATATTTTGATGAGCAGGGGAGTGAAGGGCATTTTCGTCCCCCTCCAGACTCAAGTTTTTCCATTCAAATGACTTATGTAATCTAAATAGTACAATTGGTGTCCAACTACAGTTTCTCTGCTCGGACCTTTGTGTATGTAAATAATCTTTCACGCACCTTGTTGTTCATTTAGCTCACAACAATTAATTCTTCTTGCCTATTGGCCTGTAATTTATTGTAAAAGGTTCATTGCTTATATCGATAGGGTAGTCTCCTTGTTTTTGCGTGTTAAGATTACGGCACTGTGGCTTTCCTGTACAAGAGATATAACTCTTTTTGTTTCATAGTTCATGGTCTCACACAGTTTTACTTATGTCACGCTCTGTGTTTAAAATGATAAAACACATTCAGTTTATATAGTGTTTTATGTATTGTCTTATGGTTGGTCTTGTTCTATATGTTTGTATTATTCTATGTCGAGAAGGTCCAAAACTTGCACCTCATTCACAGTTTTGTTTGAATTCTTGTTCATTAGTTCCTATTTGCTACCAAGTACTTAACTAGTAAGATGTGGAAGAGTTAACCACAGAAGGTTAGTAACCTTACCCTACCTATTTGTTTCTACATGTTTAATACCCTGTTTTCATTTTGGGTTTTTTCACTCCTTATTGTTTTGTTCATGGAGTGGGTCTCTCACCGCGCCATATTGTTTTCTAGCCCTATCTCATTACAGGGGAAAACAATCCTTCAGAACCCTAAGACTCAACTTGTATTAGTCTCTGCTTTAGAATTGGTGTTTTTTTTTTGTTTATGGTTGATTCAGCTCGCGGCATGACAAGCGTTGGCTTTTATTCTTATATATGTATATGTCTTTTTAAGAATAGACTCAGTCCAAAATTTGCAAGCCACTAGAGAATATTACTGATCTTAAATCGATTCTAGATAGTCTCCCATATTTGGGTCTCTCTGAGCTTTGCACAGTGTGTTCACACTTTTTTTATTGATGTTTTCGTGTGTGGCTAGCCTAATTTTTCATTGTCTTCCTAAGGGTTTCACTTTCTTTTATTCTCTATTACCTGAAAACTAATTATTACATATGGTATAATTCCTCACAACGAATTCATTCCAATAGCCCTTGCCAAAGACTATTATCGCCCAAATTACCAACATGTTTTAGTTTCAAACAGAGGAAAGAAAAATTTGTGTAACAAAGAAGTTAATAGTATGGTTCTGGGTTTGACCCTCTTCCTGACAATGTTTTTCCACTACTACATGGAAGACAGATTACATTAAGAACTACCTGGCCTGCCTAACTACTTTTCTTTCTTGTTTTTTGTACCATTCCATACTTCTCTAAAGGACTGCAACCTACAGGAATTAAACATTTTCTTTTCTTTTTTTTATTCATGTCAGGGCGACATACGTGTGTCGCCTCCTGTAGATGCACCTTTTCTTTTTCTATTCTGAGATAAGGTCACCCCTACCCTCTGCAGCTAGTCTTCCACCCAAACATGAGACTGTCTTTCGAGTCTAGTCTTCCCCTAGCTTGCTCAAAGATTATCGTATTCGCTTGTTGCATGCGCTCTGTGCCCTTACCATCTAATCCTCACCAGACGTGGTAATCGCTTTCCCTTTTTCCCGCTGGCTGTCCTCTACAGCACAACCTGTTTTCTCCCCCTTCCCCCTCCTTTTCCTGGAAACCATTCCACGGTTGGGGGGAAGGGCGGTTAGGGCTTGGAAATTGTTATATATATATATATAACAATTGCCAAGGCCTAACCGCCCTTCCCCATATATATATCTTAACTTCTCTCCTCATAAGTTACATGATATCCTTGTTCTAGGAAATCATTATTATTTTTCTTATCTTCATTTAATGAAAAAAATATAAATTTATACAAGAGGTAATATTCTCTTTTTTTTAAAACTGTGGTAAATAAAAATATTTACAATATTCTGGGGATATGACATCTCCCCCTCCTAATATTAGACATTGTCCTGATGTCTTTCCGTTATAATCGGCCCTAGATATGGTTGTTTCATTAGTTCTTCATCCTCCCAAGTGGCCTCATCAGGCCCAAAGTGCTGCCACTGCATTTTAACTTGGGTAATATCCCGCTTCCACAGCGTGACTTCTCTCCGGTCAAGGATGCTCAGCGGTTCGACCCGGATTTCTCCTTCCGGTTGTACCAGCAACATGCAACATGCTAAGTCAGTGTTCTTTTAAGATAACACATTTAGATTGATCAATCGAAGATAATTCTCTCCTGAATATCTTGCCAATTAATCACATGTTTTTGATCATAAACATATTTTTTCAACATGGAGACATGAAAGACATTGTGGACTCATATGTGACTAGGCAGAGCGAGCTGGTAAGCCACCAACCCAATTCTGGCTAAGATCTGGAATGGTCCACAGTATCGAGGTGCCAACCTAGTGCACCTGCTCCACTCTAATGCGCTCTTTTTTTCTCATATTCTCACATACACATGATCACCGACTTGATACTCCTTAAACCTCATTTTCTGGTCAGCGAAGTTCTTTTTCCTATCCTGAGCTGCCTTCAGATTAGAACGCACCCTTTTAACCAGCTCCTCCATCTCCTTAAGCATTTTAGGAGCTATCATTAATCTGTCTTCCGATCCACTCAAGCTCGAGGGGGTGCGACACTTCCGCCCATACAATACTTCAGAAGGGCTTATTAGCAATGATGTGTGGTAGCCATTATTGTATGGAAACTCAATCAAGTGTAGATGGTCCTCCCACTTGATTGGTTGCTGTATCACATATGCCCTTAACATATCTTCCACTACCTGGTTCACCCCTTTGGTTTGCCTATCAGTTTGAGGGTGATAAGCCGTGCTAAAGTTCAGCTTAGTTCCCAATTCTTCAAACAATGTTTTCCAAAAGATCGATGTAAATTTTACATCACGGTCTGAAATTATTGTCTTTGGTAACCCATGTAGATTAAATATATTTTGCATGAATACATGAGCGATCTGCACAACTCTGTATGTAGATTGCATCGATATAAAATATGCTGACTTACTTAGCTTGTCCACCACCACCATGATGGAGTCATTATTTTTCTTTGACTTAGGAAAACCTATAATAAATTCCATAGAAATGGTTTCCCACTTCCATTCCAGGATGGGTAACCTACCACATCTCTCTTCATACCCAGCTGATAATGTTCTTTTCGAAGTGCAGTGATCATCTTTTGATATCTTGGGTGTCTAGCGTAGTGACTCTTATGATACTCGGCCATTATCAAATTTTCAATATTGTTCTGATTGGGCACAAACAACCTTCCTTTATAATACAACATTCCAGCAGCATCCACAGCATAATACGGTTGTTTTTCTTTGCTGGTTGGTTGATGCACTTGTTGTTTTATTTGTTGATAAACATCATCTTGTTCGACTGCCTTTTTAATCATTGCCCCGAAGGGGATTTTCACTTCACTACAAGAAATCGCGTATAGGCATTGCAATTTCCAACTCAATGCGTCCACCACCCGATTTTCCTTCCCCTTTAAATGCTTGATTTTAAAATAAAAACTGCTTAGGAAATCCACCAACCGAGCTTGCCTTGCATTTAGAGTGGGTTGGCTAAAATAATTGGTTAGACTGTGGTGGTCTGTCAATAACAATTTTTTTTTCCCATAAGGTAGTCTTGCCAAATTTTCAGGGCGTGAATCACGGTTGCCAAATCTAGATCGTAAGTAGAATATTTCTGCTCATGCTCTTTTAGCTTCCTTTTTTCATATGCTATCACTTTTCCTTCCTACATTAGCACACCTCCTACCCCTTCCTTACTTGCATCAGTGCACACCACATAATCTTTACTAGGGTTGGCTATACATAGAATAGGTGTTTTGGTGAGTAAGTATTTGAGTTGTTCAAAACTTCTTCGACATTCAGGGGTCCACCTGAAAGTCCTTCCCTTTTTCTATAAGGATGTGACTTAAATAAGCTACTTTTGAAAATACCTATAAAAATGGTCTATAATAGCGTACCAATCCCATGAAAGGTCGGATGTTCGCCGCATCTTTGGGTACTGACCATTCCATAATAATCCTTATCTTTTCAGGATCCACTGTGATCCCATCTTTAGTGATCATATGGACCAAATATTGTATATGCTCTTTAAAGAACTCACATTTATTGAACTTAGCATATAATTGGTGTTCTCGGAGGGTTTGCAATACTAACCTGAGGTGCTCCAGATGCTCCTCCATAGTCCGAGAGTAAATCAATATATGTTAATAAAGATCAGCACAAGTTTATCCAAAAATCGATGAAACACACTATTCATCAGACACTTAAACATGGCAGGGGTGTTGGTCAACCCAAAAGGTAACACCACAAACTCAAAGTGGTCATACCGAGTTCTAAAAGTTGTCTTAGCTATGTCTTCCTCTTTAATTTGGATTTGGTGATACCCTGATTGCAAATCAATCTTTGAGAAAATTGTTGCTCCTCTCACCTGGTCAAATAGTTCATCAATGCAGGGTAGGGGGTACTTGTTTTTAATTGTCAATTTGTTTAATTGATAGTAGTCCATACACATGCGAAGGGTCCCATCCTTTTTCTTAAAGAAAAATACCGGGCCTCCCTAAGGGGATACACTGGGGCGAATGTACATTTTGTCCAACAATGCCCTTAATTGCATCTTCAGCTCCGTCAATTCTAGTATGCTCATTCTGTAGGGTGCTCGTGAGACTGGGGTTGTTGTTGGCACCAATTCGATGGTAAAATCTATGTCTCTTTTGGATGGCAGTACAGGAATCTCTTCCTGAAACGCATCCACAAATTCTTGTATCACAGGATTATTTTCCAATGTGGTTGTTTCATATTTTGAATTGGCATACCCCACTTGGATAGCATAAATCTGACATCCTTTTCTAATGCATTTTGCTAACTGTGTGGCAGTTATGGGCAAAAACCGCATTGGCCGCTTAATCCCCTGAATCTCTTATTTTATTCCAAGCTCATCCTTATAACTGATAGTCTTGGTTTTATAATTAATTATGGACCAGTGTTTTTCTAACTAGTCCATACCAATTAGTATATCTTAAGAGCCAAGGGGAAGCACATCTAAATCTGCTGTAACTATCTGTCCTTCTATTTTTAAAGGTCAGTCTTTAACCTTAGCCATTACCTGTCTTTTTACCCCTATTTCCAACTGAACTAGCCAAGGGTCCTTAAACTTAACTGGTTGCAACTTACAATACTCCACAATTCTAGGACTAATATAACTTAATGTTGCACCAGGGTCAATTAAAACAGTTACAACAAGGTCTAAGAGTTTACCTTCAAATTCCACCATGGTCAGTTGGTACTCCGCTTGATGATCTTCCAAAGTGGCATTAATCTTTGGTAGACTCTATCCTACATCGCCGACTGTAGAGGCTTCGTAGACCTAGGAAACTTGTTCTGCTTCCTTTCGCTAGGGACAATTTTTCATGTAATGGGGTCCACCACAACCCCAAAATTGCACTAGGGGCCTGGTGGTCCCTTCGTTGTCTATTTTCCCGGGTTGATCATTGGTTCTGGACTCATTTGGGGGCTTTAATCGGAGAAAATTCTTCTGTGAGTTTCTGCAGATTTGCCCTTTGGCGAATCCTTTGTTACCACCATTGCAATTACCTTTGGTACTTCCAGCCAACTTGGTTCTTTTATTATCGACCAATTTCTTAACCAGGATTTCTCCCTTCTACTTGCTCTGCTGGTAACAAATTTGGGCTTTGTGTATAGCCTCGTCCATCGTCTTTGGGTTGTCAAATTTCATTCTTTCCCTCATACTCAAGGGTAAAATACTGACAAACCTCTGTACTTTAGCTTTTTCTTCCCATATATAGGGCACATAACAGAGTAAGGATGTAAAACGAGTGATAAATTCGTCCATAGTTTGTTGCCCCTAATGAAGGTCATGAAATTCCCTTGCCTTCTCTTCATAGAAGCACTCAGTCAGGTACCTTTCCTTAAAGTATATTTGAAATTTCTCCCAAGTGATATTATGTTTTCTTACTCCTCTTACCGTCTTAACCTCTTCCCACCCCAAGGTGGCCTTTCCTTGTAATTGGAAAATGGCCAACAGTGCCTTGATATTGTGATCATATTCATATAGCTAGAAGTATTTGTTCATATTAATCAACCAGACCTCAGATGCTTCCTCCTGTTCTCTGTCAAAGTGTGGTGTCTTGATTTTACAGAACTCCCTTTGCAACTTTATCCATTGCCTTTTGGATGTCTGCTATTCGGAAGCATTATCTGAGTGTTCCTCCTCCCTTCCTTCTGACTCTTCGGGTTCTGTGTGGTGATTCTGTTCTCCTGACATTATTTGTTGCTTAGCACTGGGATTCGGTGGCTGTTGATTTTGTTTGTCGGATAGGCTTTTTATGATCCTCTCATGTTCCATAGTTAACCTTGCATTATCTTCTCATAATCGAGCCATTTCATTTTTCAGCTCTTGTACTGTCTCCAAAATTGCCAGATTGGTATTGCGCACCTCCTCACCAAGTTGTGCCCATAGTTCGGGATTGTTTCCTGGTCCCGTTGTGGATCCCTGACCCACCATAAACCTGTGTGATGCACTGTCGGTTCTCCCCATAATGTTAGTCCTCTATTTCCTATGCTTACACAAGACAAGTAACAGTGGAAGGGTTATCACATTATCTGTTTCTTAATTACTCATCAAAGATGAAATAAGTTGTATATACACAATTCTGTTGACAGTTTACAGTTCCGAGAGGCTACAGTTTTTGTACCTTGGCTCTGATACCACTTGTCATGTCCCTGCTTCCAAGTAATTTATTTTTATTTTTATTTTTATATTTATCAGGTTTAACTGTACCCATGTTACCTTTTTGGATTATTTTTACGATTCACCAATGGTTAGTCTCCTCATGTCACTATATACATACCACTTGACATATGGTAATGGTTTGATTTAAGTGTTGATGTACTAATTTATTAGATTTTATTAAATCTCTATAAGGCTTTACACATGATATCCACGCGGCATTCAGTCAAGAGGTGACTTCTGGTTTCTCTCTCTCGCCATCACATGGCAACCCTTATCTGCTACCATGTACAACTTCTGCCCTGCTTTGTGTTGTACGAGGCTGGCAGGCTATCCAATCTTTCACCTTGCATGGTATTCCCTGCCTCATCTACGATGGAGAATGTCCCTTGCTATCCAACAATGGTAGATTTTTGCGGGTTGCCGTCCTAATCTTTCGATTGCCTTGAATGACAGGCTCATTTGGTTAGGCATCCTTCTCTGCGGTCAGCTCTGGCTACACTCATGCATTCAGTTCCAAGAGCTCAGCATACAGATCTTGTGCGAACGCCGACGGATTTGTCACATCCCTTCAGGTAATCAAATGAATTGAGTCAAGTTTCATTCTACATCCTTTTGGGCTAGGCATTTCTTTGTCCCACTAAGGAACTCATGTTTTTTGCTTATGTTTCATGCATTTTCAAGTTGGCTCAGTAATGGAGGCATTCTACAACAAAGAACGAGTGCTGATCATTTAGTGCTCGGAGTTTCCCTTTAGCGGGTAAGTTTCTTTGGTAACAATCGAGGAATAACTTCTTTGAATTTTTTTTTACTGCAGCTTGCTTTACATCCTCCGTTATCTAACTTATGTTGCATGGGTTGCTCTTTTATAGGTTAGGCACTTGTCTCTCACACGGTGGCCTAGACACATTTAAGGGAAACCCCACCTTCGTCTTGCCCAGCGTTCCAGGTATGGGGAAACCTATCGGTTGTGGCCTTGTTTGTTTGCTCCAGAGGTTCTTATATTTTGAAGGAGGGCAATCCTCCTGGTCTTTTCCATATTTTGATGAGCAAGGGAGTGGAGGGCATTTTCGTCCCCTCGAGACTCCAGTTTTTCCATTCAAATGACTTATGTAATCTAAATACTACAGTAGGTGTCCAACTACAGTTTCTCTGCTCGGACCATTGTGTATGTAAATAATCTTTCACGCACCTTGTTGTTCATTTAGCTCACGACAATTAATTCTTCTTTCCTACTAGACCGTAATTTATTGTAAAAGGTTCATTTCTTATATCAATAGGGTAGTCTCCTTGGTTTTGCTTGTTAATATTACCGTACTACAGCTTTCTTGTACAAGAGATATAACTCTTTTTGTTTCATAGTTCATGGTCTCGTACAGTTTTACTTTTGTCACACTCTATGTTTAAAATGAAAATACACATTTAGTTTATATAGTGTTTTATGTATTGTCTTGCGGTTGGTTTCGTTCTATATGCTTGTATTATTCTATGTCGAGAGGGTCTGAACCCTGCACCTCACTCATAGTTTTGTTTGACTTCTTGTTCATTAGTTCCTATTTGCTACCAAGTACTTAACTAGTAAGATGTGGAAAAGTTAACCACAGAAGGTTAGTAACCTTACCCTACCTATTTGTTCCTACATGTTTAATACCCCGTTTTCCTTTTGGGTTTTTTCACTCAGATTTTTGTTCATGGAGCAGGTCTCTCGCCGTGCCATATTGTTTTCTAGCCCTACCTCATTACAGGTGAAAACAATCCTTCAACACCCTAAGACTCAACTTGTATTATTCTCTGCTTTAGAATTGGTGTTTTTTTTTGTTTATGGTTGATTCAGCTCACGGCATGACAAGCACTGGCTTTTTTTCTTATATATGTATATGTCTTTTTAAGAATAGACTCAGTCCAAAAGTTGCAAGCCGCTAGAGAATATTACTGATCTTAAATCGATTCTATATAGTCTCCTCTATTCGGGTCTGTCTGAGCTTTCCACAGTGTGTTCACACTTTGTTTATTGATGTTTCCCTATGCGGCTGGCCTAATTTTTCATCGTCTTCCTTAGGGTTTCACTTTATTTTATTCTCTGTTCCCTAAAAATTGATTATTACATATGGTATAATTCCTCACAAAAAATTCATTCTAACAGCCCTTTCCAAAGACTGTAATCGCCCAAATTACCAACATGTTTTAGTTTCAAACTGAGGAAAGAAAAATTTGTCTAAAAAAGATGTTAACAGTATGGTACTGGGTTTGACCCTCTTCCTAACAATGTTTTGCCACTACTACCCGGAAGACAGATTACATTAAGAACTACCTGGCCTGCCTAACTACTTCTCTTTCCTTTTTTTTTATACCCTTCCATACTTCTCTAAAGGACTGTAACCTACAGGAATTAAACATTTTCTTTTTTTTTTATTCATGTCAAGGCCACATACCTGTGTCACCTCCTGTAGATGCACCTTTTCTTTTTCTATTCTGAGATAAGGTTATCACTACCCTCTGCAGCTAGTCTTCCACTCGACCATGAGACTGTCTTTCGAGACCAGTCTCCCCCTAGCTAGCTCAAAGACTACCGTCCTTTCTAGTTGCACACGCTCTATGCCCTTACCATCTAATCCTCACCAGACGTGGTAAGCCCTTTCCCTTTTTCCTGCTACCTGTCCTCTACAACACAACCTTTTTTCTCTCTCTTCCCCCTCCTTTTCCGGGAAACCATTCCATGATTGTGGGGAAGGGTGGTTAGGGGTTGGTAATTGTTATATATATATATCTATATATATATATAATATATATATATATATATATATATATATATATATATATATATATATATATATATAACTTCTCTCCTCAGAAGTTACATGATATCCCTGTTCTAGGAAATCATTATTATTTTTGTTATCTTCATTTACTGTAAAAAATATAAATTTATGCAACAGGTAATATTCTGAACTCGCTCTGGAAAATAATCCCAGGCATTGTAATGTGGAACCTATGGAAAGAGCGAAATTGTAGAATCTTCAAAAATCAATCAATGGATGAGCAGCAGGTATGGCAGATAATAAACAAGAATGTACAGGAAACATTATCCATCAAAGGCTGGTCCCAGGAGGATTTCCCGTCCAACGATAGGGAGCAAGCATTATGGAATAATTGGCAAATGCACTTACATTTTCCCAATGTTCTCCCAAACAATTCTAATAAACAGAAGGATATTTCTTCAATTTGGTCCCCTCCGCCCATCAACACATTCATCCTCAACTTTGACGGGGCTTCCAAAGGTAACCCTAGTTCCACAGGTTATGGAGGAGCAGTGAGAAACCACGAAGGACAAGTGCTTAAAATCTTCTTTGGCTCCATATGATGGAACACCAATAATGTGGCTGAACTTGAAGGACTCTGGAAAGGTCTCAACATCGCCCAAAAGGAAGGTTTCTCTCCTCTAATTGTGGAAGGGGATTCCCAAATCTTAATCAACATGGCGACCAAGATTCAACAAGGAACAGAGGCACAGAAAGTCAGTAGGAGTTGGAGAATGGTAACAAGGATGGAGCTTCTTCAATCATGGCTAAGGGATAACAGAGCTATAACTTTCAACCACATAAGGCGCGAAGGGAATAAACTAGCAGACTTTCTAGCAAATTTAGGAGTAGACAAAGGGAACGATCACTTTGAAGGATTACTTCAGGGTAATGTCTCGGAGACAGAATGGTCCACCTTTCAGGAGATACTCAGGAATGACACTCAGAGTAAAACTCAAGACCACCCAGATGCGGGTGTTAATGGCTGCAATTAAGTCGAGTCTATGCCCACGCGCCGAGGACATGCTACCACGCGGCAGACAGGTGGTCGACATGGGCTCCGGGCTGGTTTCTGCCCAAAAGGACTTAACGAGCCTTAATAGCGCTTCAATGCGTTGGGCTTTCCAAGGTTCAGCTAATAGTTATCTCGTCATGGCGAACATATTCTTCATCCTGTGTCTGCAGTTCGACTCTGGTTCTGGAGAATTAGTGGTTCAGGTTAACGTGGAGGTGGGAGGCTCTGAGGGCAGCATTCCTACCCTAGAGTCCTTCCCCTGCCCAAATCTTGCTGGGTGTTCTCGCTTGGTTCAGTTGAGTTGGTCGTTGGCAGCTGGGAGGCAGGGACATCGGAGTAACAGGTCCCGCAAAGTTCTTCTGGGTGGCCGAAGGCACAAGGCAGTTAAGCTACGCCCTGGTTTTCTCATGGCTCCGCGCGCAGGGTATCGTAGGCCTCGCAAGGGTGGTAATTCGGGGTTGCAGGGTGGCACTAGAGATAGTGGTCATTCAAGCCCGCGGAGAATCTCTCCTTTGGCCTGTGCCTCGCCACCCTCCGGGGATTCGAAGAATTCTGCGTCAGATGTTTGTAATGCCATGCAGACTGCGACTCTTTATTATCGCCGCAAGAGGAACAAACCGGTTGTTAAGGCTATGATAACAGTCATTTTTGAGGAGGAGGATGAGGAGGAAGGAAGTTTGAAGGCTGACATGGAGGAGAAGACTCCCCCCTCAACAGACAACACTTCCAAGCTTAAGGACAGTTCCTACAGCCCAGATTTACAGAGTAAGATGGACGAGGAAAGCACCTTCGGTTACTCAGCTGAGTAGGCAGAAGCATTACAAGAAATCAATAGCCTCAAAGGGAAAGAGCCCATGGTTACTTCTGAGGGTCCTCTAGAGGCTCAAAGGGACACTCATAACAGCAGGCCTTCCTCTCCTCAAAGCCCGACAAAGAATGAAGCGTCTGAAGACTCGTTTGATTATACTCTGTACCTCAAATTACCGCCTGGCATAAAACGCATTGAAGATATTCCAGTTGGCATGGAGGTGACTTGGGAGCGGGACCAGGTTCGTGCAACAGAAGATCGCAAGAAGCGCGCGCAGGAACGAGAAGCTGAGGCGTGGAAGAAGCATGGCAATTAATGGCCGATGAGTTTTGGGTAAGCCTGTTCTCAGGCGATCAGTGTTTCTTTCTTTTTGGCTTTGTTTTTTGGTAGGGTGGCGAGTAGCAATGATAAAATGTTGGCTCGAATTACTGTTGTTGTAATGGGTCTGGGTCAATTTCCAGTTTCTCTGTCTGTCTATGTCGATCTATGTCTGTCTATGTCGGTCCATGCTGAAATACAAACCATCTCTCTTGGTATTTTTTGTAATCTCTAGCCTGTACATGGAGACATTTCAGGTTGTTGAGGAAAGCTTTGTCAGAGAGCTGCACACTTGCTCTCAGAGGTTTTCACCTCTTATAAATAATTTTTTTTATTTTTAATATATTTAGTTAGCCTTTGCCAAGCAAAAAAAAAAATATTCTCTTTTTTTTAACTGTGGTAAATAAAAATATTTAGAATAGTCTGTGGATATGACATCTCCCCCTCCTGAAATTAGACATCGTCCCGATGTCTTTCATTTATAATCAGCCCTAGATATGCCTGTTTCATGAGTTCTTCATACTTCCAAGTGGCCTCATCAAGCCCAAAGTGCAGCCACTGCACTTTAACTTGGGTAATATCCTGCTTCCGCAGCGTGAATTCTCTCCGGTCGAGGATGCTCAGTGGTTCGACCTGGATTTCTCCTTCCGATTGTACCTACAACATGCAACATCCTAAGTCAGTTTTCTTTTAAGAGAACACATTTAGATTGATCTATTGAAGATAATTCTCACCTGAATATCTTGCCAATTAATCACATGTTTAGGATCATAAACATATTTTTTCAACATGGAGAGATGAAAGACATTGTGGACTCGTATGTGACTAGGCAGAGCGAGCTGGTAAGCCACTGACCCAATTCTGGCTAAGATTTGGAATGGTCTAGAGTATCGAGGTGACAACCTAGTGCACCCGCTCCATTGTAATGTGCTCTTTTTTGCTCGTATTCTCACATACACATGATCACTGACTTGATACTCCTTAAGTCTCCTTTTCTGGTCAGCGAAGTTCTTTTGCCTATCCTGAGCTGCCTTCAGATTAGAACGCACCCTTTTAACCAGCTCCTCCATCTCCTTAAGCATTTCAGGACCTAACATTAATCTTTCTTCCAGTCCACTCCAGCTCAAGGGGGCGTGACACTTCCGCCCATACAATACTTGAAAAGGGCTTATTAGCAATGATGTGTGGTAGCCATTATTGTATGTGAGCTCAATCAAGTTTAAATGGTCCTCCCACTTGGTTGGTTGTTGCATCACATATGCCCTTAATATATCTTCCGCTGCCTGGTTCACCCATTCGGTTTGACTATCAATTTGAGGGTGATAAGCCGTGCTAAAGTTCAGCTGAGTTCCCAATTCTCAAACAATTTTTTCCAAAAGATCGATGTAAATTTTACATCACAATTTGAAATTATTGTCTTTGGTAACCCATGCAGCTTAAATATATTTTTCATGAATACATGGGTGATTTGCACATCTTTGTATGTAGATTGCACCGATATAAAATGTGCTGACTTACTTAGCTTGTCCACCACCACCGTGATGGAGTCATTATTTTTCTTTGACTTAGGCAAATCTATTATAAAGTCCATAGAAATGGTTTCCAACTTCCATTCTGGGATGGGTAATGGTTGTAATAAACCTACAGGATGTTGGTGTTTTGTTTTAATTGCTGACATTCTAGACATTGTGCCAAGTAACCTACCACATCTCTCTTCATTCCAAGCCGATAATGTTCTTTTCGAAGTGCAGTGATCATATTTTGATATCCTAGGAGTCTAGCGTAGTGACTTTTATGATACTCAACCATTATCAAATTTTTAATATTGTTCTAATTGGGCACAAAGAACCTTCCTTTATAATACAACATTCCAACAGCATCCAAAGCACAGTCCAATTGTTTTTGTTTGCTAGTTGGTTGCTGCACTCGTTGTTTTCTTTGTTGATAAACATCATCTTGTTCAGCTGCCTTTTTAATCATTTCCCCGAAGGGGCCTTTCACTTCACTACAAGAAATCTCGTATAGGCATTGCAATTTCCGACTTAATGCGCCCGCCACTCGATTTTCCTTCCCCTTTAAATGCTTGATTTTAAAATCAAAACCACTTAGGAAATCCACCCACCGGGCTTGCCTTGCATTTAGAGTGGGCTGGCTAAAATAATTGGTCAAACTTTGGTGGTCTGTCAATAACGAAAAAATAATTCCCATAAGGTAATGTCGCCAAATTTTCAGGGCATGAATCACGGCTGCCAACTCTAGATCGTAAGCAGAATATTTTTGCTCATGCTCTTTTAGCTTCCTTGATTCGTATTCTATCACTTTTCCTTCCTACATTAGCACACCTCCTACCCCTTCCTTACATGCGTCAGTGCACACCACATAATATTTACTAGGGTTGGCTAGACATAGAATAGGTGTTGTGGTGAGTAAGTATTTGAGTTGTTCAAAACTTCTTTGACATTCAGGGGTCCACCTAAAAGTCCTTCCCTTTTTCTATAAGGATGTGACTGGATAAGCTACTTATGAAAATCCCTCTACGAATTGTCTATAATAGCCTGCCAATCCCATGAAAGATCGGATGTCTGCCACATCTTTGGGTACCGGCCATTCCATAATAGTCCTTATCTTTTCAGGATCCACTGCGATCCCTTCTTTACTGATGATGTGCACCAAATATTGTATCTTCTCTTTAAAGAACTCACATTTATTGAACTTAGCATATAATTGGTGTTCTCGGAGGGTTTGCAATACTAACCTGAGGTGCTCCTAATGCTCCACCATATTCCGAGAGTAAATCAATATATCGTCAATAAAGATCAGCACAAATTTATCCAAAATCCGATGAAACACACTATTCATCAGACACATAAAGGTGGCAGGGGCGTTGGTCAACCCAAAAGATAAGACCACAAACTTGTAGTGGCCATACCGAGTTCTAAAAGTTGTCTTAGCTATGTCTTGCTCTTTAATCCAGATTTGGTGATACCCTGATTGCAAATCAATCTTTGAGAAAATTGTTTCTCCTCTCACCTAGTCAAATAGTTCATCAATGCGGGGTAGGGGGTTCTTGTTTTTAATTGTCAATTTGTTTAATTGATGGTAGTCCATACACATGCGGAGGGTCATATCCTTTTTCTTAACGAAAAATACCAGGGCTCCCTAGGGGGATACACTGGGGCGAATGTACATTTTGTCCAACAGCTCCTATAATTGCATCTTCAACTCCGTCAATTCTGGTATGCTCATTCTGTAGGGTGCTTGAGAGACTGGGGCTGCTCTTGGCACCAGTTCGATGGTAAAATCTATGTCTCTTTTGGGTGGCAGTCCAGGAATCTCTTTCGGAAACACATCCACAAATTCTTGTATCACAGGATTATTTTCCAATGTGGTTGTTTTATCTTTTGAATTGGCATACCCCACTTGAATAGCATAAATCTGTCATCCTTTTCTAATGCATTTTACTAATAGTGTGGTAGTTATGGTCCGAATCTGCATTGGCCGCTTAATCCCCTGCATCTCTTGTTTTATTCCAAGCTCATCCTTATAACTAATAGTCTTGGTTTTACAATTATTTATGGACCGGTTTTTTTCTAACAAGTCCATATCAATCAGTATATCGTACGAGCCAAGGGGGAGCACATTTAAATCTGTTGTAACTATCTATCCTTCTATTTTTAAAGGGTAGTCTTTAACCTTAGCCATTACCCGTCTTTTTGCCCCTATTGCCAACTGAACTAGCCAAGGGTCCTTAAACTTAACAGATTGCAACTTACAATACTCCACAATCCTAGGACTAATATAACTTAATGTTGCACCTACGTCAATTAAAACAGTTACAGCAAGGTCTAAGACTTACCTTCAAATTCCACCATGGTCGGCTGGTACTCTGCTTCGCGAACTTCTAAAGTGGCATTAATCTTTGGCAGACTCCATCCTACATTGTCGACTATACAGGCTTCGTAGACATGGGAAACCTATTCTGCTCCCTTTCGCTAAGGACAATTTTTGACATCATGGGGTCCACCACAGCCCCAACATTACACTAGGGGCCCAGTGGTCCCTTCATTGTCTATTTTCCCGGGTTGATCATTGGTTCTGGACTCATTGGGGGGCTTTAATCGGAGCGAATTCTTCTGTGAGTTTCTGCAGATTTTCCCTTTGGTGAATCCTTTGTTACCACCACTGTAATTACCTTTGGTACTTCCAGCCAACTTGCTGCTTTTCTTATCGACCCATTTCTTAACTAGGATTTCTCCCTTCGTCTTGCTCTACTGGTAGCAAATTCGGGCTTTGTGTATAGCCTCGTCCATCGTCTTTGGGTTGTCAAATTTCATTCTTTCCCTCATACTCAAGGGCAAACCATTGACAAACCTCTGTACTTTGGCTTTTTCTTCCCATATATAGGGCACATAACAGAGTAAGGATATAAAATGAGTGATAAATTCATCCATAGTTTACTGCCCCAAACGCAGGTTATGAAATTCCCTTACCTTCTTGTTATAGAAGCACTCAGTCAGGTACCTTTCCTTAAAGTATCTTTGAAATTTATCCCAAGTGATACTCTGTTTGCTTACTCCTTTTACCAGCTTAACCTCTTCCCACCACAAGGTGGCTTTTCCTTGTAATTGGAAAATGGCCAACCGTGCCTTGAGATTGTGATCGTATTCATATAGCTGGAAGTATTTGTTCATATTAATCAACCAGGGCTCACCTCCTTCCTCATGTTCTTTGTCAAAGTGTGGTAGCTTGATTTTACAAAACTCCCCTTGCAACTCTATCCATTGCCTTTTGGATGTCTGTTGTTCGGAAGAATTATCTGAGTGTTCCTCCTCCCTTCCTTCTGACTTTTCAGGTTCTGTGTGGTGATTCTATTCTCCTGACATTATTTGTTGCTCAGCATTGGGATTCGGTGGCTACTGATTTTGTCTGTCGGATAGGCATTTTATGATCCTCTCATGTTCCATAGTTAACCTTGCATTATCTTTCCGTAATCGGGCCATTTCATTTTTCAGTTGTTGTACTGTCTCCAAAATTGCCAAGTTGGTATTGCGCACCTCCTCACCAAGTTGTACCCATAGTTCAGGATTGTTTCCTGGTCCCATTGCGGGTCCTTGACCCACCACAAACCTATGTGATGCACTGTCGGTTCTCATAATGTCAGTCCTCTATTTCCTGTGCTTACACAAGACAAGTAACACTGGAAGCGTTATCACATTATTTGTTTCTTAATTACTCATTAAAGATGAAATAAGTTGTATATACACAATTTTGTTGACAGTTTACAATTCCCAAGAAGAGAATCACACTGAAGAAGAAATTACTTACCTAAAATTCAAGATTGAAGAAATCATTTATAATTATTTTTATTTTTAACCTATTTAAAAAAAAAAACATAAAAACCTAAAACCTTACCCTTCACCTTTTTTTTTAATGTAAACCCAAAACACCAAATTCTTTTATATAATGAGTAAAGAGTAATCTAAATTCCACCGCTTATGTCACTTCAATTACTTTTAATAAAGCCAGCCGTTCGTAAAAAAGGGACTAGGGATAAATATTTTGAATAAAGTCAGTCGTTTGTAAAAGAAAGGATTGGAGAATCTTTAAGAAGGTGATTTTTCACCAGCACAATTGCCAAATTAGTCATAAAGCTCAGTAACACAGTATGGCAGTAAAGTAATTAGTAAGTACTTATCGCTGGCAGACTGTCACGCTGGCACATGAACAACCAACTCGCTTTAAACATCTTAGCGTAACACGTTGAGACAGCAAGGAAGTTATGGGTTGCTTACTCAGTTCTGGTTGGCAGTCTGCCATACTGGCACATGAAACGGTCCACTTGGTTTTAAAGATTAAACAGGTCATGACTATGTTGACAAATTGCTTTACTACATTGCTTAAAGCTGTAAAGAAATTCAATTTTATGAGAAGCGGCATCGTGAGTGCAAGTCTTCGTCGATGCTCCATAACTAAGCAAGTGATAAATGCACCAGTTTGTCTGAACTCACAGCCAGCCTGTCATTTTCCGCTCGCGTAGTCTGACTATGTAACCTTTTTGTTTAAGCTTATTCACCAATTTTTTCCTCGTCAAATTTTCAGGAAATTGAAGATTTATTGGAATTGTAAAATTCAACTATCAAATAGGTTTGAATTTTTCAAATAGAATAAACACAACTTTAGTCTCGAAAAGCGCAAAACTTTTAAACAAGGCCCACAAAACAAGGGGTTTTCTGCCATGATTTTGATTAAATTTGACAAAAATTATTCGAAATAGATGGTAGAGCGGTTAATATTTAAAATTTTTAAATGATGTTGCCAGGGTTTTGAAAGGTGCTGAATAAAGTTCCCATTCAAAGACCGTAGGTTTCAGATTATATGAAAAAAAATACTGAATTCCAACAGCGGTTAATATTTAAAATTTTTAAATGATGTTGCGGGCGTTTTGAAAGGTGCTGAATAAATTTCCCATTCAAAAACCGTAGGTTTCAGATTTTATGAAAAAATTACTTTATTCCAACAATAAAATTATCATCCAAACAAAATCATCGAATATTTAACAAAATCCATTATGATTTAACAAAATCGTTGCAAACTCGGACAAATCAGTGCCTAAACCATCAATGCATACCATTACTGAAAGACTATAGATTTAAAGTATTTTTTTTTTTTTTTTTTTTATATATTGATAAAGTGAAAGTAATTTTAAATCGTTGATTTAGGTTTCTTTAATTTATATTAAATTTATTGAGAAGAATTTTTAGCGAAAATCATATCATAATTTATTTGTTGAGGGATTTTGAACTAACCAGCGTAGTTCATGATGAAGACAATTTGTGTTAAGAAACCACCACACTCATTAGTTCCAAAAGCATCAACAAATATATTATAATATAATTTTGGCTAAGAATTAGCAATTAACTTAATATAGATTTCTTTCCTATATAATTTATGCATAATGTTTACCTTTCAACGTCACAAAGGACATGACACTGGAAAATGTTGACCACCATATCATGATAATAAAAAAAATATATTGAATAACAAAAGGGCCATATTTAGAATTGCAATGAAGTAACCAGACAGAACTTACTCAGTTATAATCGCTCCAAAGCAACGGGACCATACGATTAACCTAATCGAAAATATATGCAAGATTTATTGTGCGATTGCTTCTAGCTTTGTCACTGGACGAAAGTTTCATACCCAGTAACGATATTGACTTCTAGCCTACACATTGCAGTAGCTGCAGGACCACATTGCAGTACTACAAAATACCGTGTTATCAGAATCTCACTCACGCCCACTTGAAATCGTGCTCAATCCAGCTTTTCCTCCACCATGTGGATTGTAGGTTTCTAATTTCTAGAATTTTCATTTGTTATGGGCAAATTTATTTTACTGGCTAAACCAACTTTATATTTTTAGCAATTATTTAATTTAAATCTAAATTATAAAATTACATGTAGATTCCTATCAGGTGTTTCCTTTTATTGTACCTCGAAACGCGTGGAAGGTTGGTTTATACTTTAAAACCTAAGAAAATGTTACTCGTGTCTCATTTTCTGGATATTTCATTTAATTATAGAATAGATTGAATCTCCATTAAAATTGACTACAAATGATTTTATTCATATATTAGAAGTATTGGAATTCAGTACTGTGAGGTAAATAATTTAGTTAGAGCTCGGAATTTATATCATATATTATCATAAGATGGTGGCGGAGAAACAATGTCATGAATGAAATGAAGCTATAGATTGCACACATTTCGAACCCCTACTCGTGCATTTAGATTCTTCTGTGTAACAGACGGACACCTCAAATTTTTTGTTTGTTTGTTTTATATTTATCTTCAGTATGATTATAGATTATCCCACCGGAACTATTAGCTTTACCTTTAGTATTTCCCTTCTGTTCTATTTCTCTTAATATAGCTATTCACAACATGTTTCATTATATATGTGCACATATACTAGGTAAAAGCCTCCTTACTATCAGGTTATGTAAAATTAGACTAATTGCAAAGTTAGCTTCTCGTCTCAGTTCAACGCATTCCATCCACCAGGAGACATATTGCGAAGCTAATAGTTTAGGCAACATTTTATTTGAATTGGTTCATATTTTAACATTTCACTTCAGTTATACCGTCGGATATATATGCGAAACTAGCTTTAGAAAGCATTGAGGTTTGCATTACAAGTAGTTGTGATTTCCCTTAGGAATACATTCACCTTGGAATATGAGCCATGTTTAGTTTAACTTTGTGAGTGATCTTAGGGTTATATGTGTTAGGGTCTTATAATTTATAGGATTTCAAGGTATTTGAGTATTGTATCTCAAGAATTTTATTTTCTAAATACTTAACAATTTGCTAATTATTTCCAAATAAAAGAAAAAATAGAATAAAAATGAAAAGATGGTGTAAATAAGAAAAACCAAGAATATTGAAAAAGAATGAAAAATAGAACCCCAGCAAAACAAAAACAAAAAAAAATAATACTCAAAGTGTTGCAAATCTAAATGTCATTACTGTTAGTTAGTTTTCTTCATCATTGTTAAATAAAGATTGTGTGAAGCTTGTTCAAAATGCCACAATGTCTAGCTACGTGTTTAATCATACAGTTTAATCATGATTGAACTTCTTTATTTTTTTTTAAGTTAGGTTAGATAATAAAGATTTGCCAATAGTTTAATCTCGTTAAATCAGTAGTTAGATAGAAAATGACATTGATTCAATTGTTTAATCTGAATCGCTTGGAGAAATAATGGATAGGCTAGATAGTTTTTCATGATGTGTAAAAGAAAATAAGGTGGGTTTGCTACTCTAAGTGCATCCTTTAGAAAAATAAAAAAAGTTTAGTTATGGGTAGGTAGATTAGATGGTTTGACAAATATTTTCCTATGTCATTTTTTATACATATTTTTAATCATATGGTAAAAAGGAAAATATGTGCCATGGGATATAGTGCTTTTTGGATATATTTCATTATCCACCTTTATCCTAAGTTAGGAAGGCAAAAGCATAAAGCGCATAATGAAAAAGTTTTTCTATCATATGTGGTAAAAGACAGCAGTCTCGAAGCATTAGGATCTATTCCCGCTTAGCATCCATGGCCCCTGTTGTTCTTCGGGCCCCCCTCTCTATCTTTCTTTTACCCCGACGGCAATGGGGGAAAGGGGGGGGGGGGGGGGGGGGGGGGTCCAAAAGGTGGTTTCCCCGCTGGGCCACATCCCTTATGTAGGAGCTCCTCACGATTTCACACCCCCTGTGGCTAAAAACACAGACCACTCCCTACCCCCTCCAAAACCACCGTCCCCTCGCCTGCTTTACTGCATCCCCACAATGATACCTTTGCCTCTCACCTTCCTCCACATCACCTAGCTATTAACCAATTGAACACTCTCCGAGAAAAATGACTATTGCGCATTAAATTCGCTCCTCAGGTAACCATTGCGCATTAAATTTTCTCCTAAAGGCATGAAATAGAGAAGTATGTAAATCAATTGGAATGGATGGAAAATACTTTACACGAAGCTGAAGAACAACTATTTTCTACTTCTATTTTGCAGACTCCCACTCCCCGGGAGAAATCAACTAGAAGACAGAGGGAGGAAGGATCATCATCGATAATAGGAAGTGAAGTGAAAGAGTTCAGTATCAACTACAGGAAGAGGAAAAAATTGACTCCTAGGATAGAGGTAGACAACGAGACAGAAGAGCAAGTTGCAATCATAATTACAAAGTCACCACCTGCAAGCAGTAAATTTGCAACATCTCCTACTGGACCTTCATCATCACAAGGTAACAAGGAAAGAGAGCTAGAATCACAAAATGTCCAAGGAGAGAAAGAGAAGATAATTTTTTATATGTATTGGAAGATTAAGCTTAAAAATGAGATTCTTAAAAAAAATACTTATAACCCGTTTTGGAAACAAACCTCTAGCTCACAAAGTAGACTATTATTAGTTTTTGACACAAAGCATGGGAAGATGAAAATAGCCTTCCTTGAGGCCCAAATTCCATAGCCAAAAGCAGCAACAGACTACAAGATAACTACATTTGAGTTTAGCACCAAAGACATTCATCCCATTAATCAAATGGAGATGCACAAGAAAACTAGTGAGATGATATCTTCTACATTGACTAACACTACTATGTGACTATCCAAATTGCAGGTTTCATTTTCTAATGTTCAATCTCAATTGAAAATGGAGAAGGTGTCTTCCTTGGGAAAGGATAACAGGATCAAGTCTTTGGAGGATTTGGTGGTAAAGATAGGTTATCACCCTCAAGATGTCAATGCTGCAAAGGAGATTATAAAAAAGAATAATTTGGACTTTGTAGCTTTGAGAAAGAAGCTCAAGATGCTAGCTATAGAGGACCCATTGACCTAGTACATTAAAGAAAATGAAGCACAAAACGCAGATATGATGAAACTGATTATATAAATAACATACAAATTAGACAGTTGGAGGCCAAAATGGAGAATATGATAAAGGAGAAAGAATAGAGTCAAATATGGCTATTATCGCCCTGGGTGCCATACCCATTTCTTAGCTTCCAGCGACAGGAACACGCACTACAACTACTTCTTCTAATCATACTGCAAGTGCTAAACAAGTAACGAAGACACTAGAGAAAATGTCCATCCAATCAAAACAAATCAAGACTTTGCAGGATCAACTCAAAGCTTTAGAAGTACAAAAGGCCAAACCTGAAGCTTCTCAGGTTACTGAAATGTAGAAATCAGATAGATTCTTGGAGAATTTGTAGAATGTGGAAAGGGACACTTCAATTGGTCAGACCTTGGCCCAAGCCAAGGAAACCATTTGGATGAATATTCTAGATTCTATGAATAAGATTTGGCCATCTATCCAAATCATCTTTGAGCAAAAGTAGCTCATAGAAAAATCTACAGAAACAATTGTTTAGGGAAGGGAGAAGGTTGGAGACATGCCCACAGAAGCCTCCAACATTATCAAAATCCTAAACACTAAGTTTTGACTAAGAGGAACCTTATTGGTTTGTTGGATGAATGATGTGAAACATTGGAGCTAAAAGTAAACATGTTTTCTAACAGAATTGCTGCATTGATCTAGAAAGGGATGCCCAACATTTATGTGATGAATGATAAATTGATCACTCACAAAGATTATGTCCTGAAGATGAAAGAAATGGCGAGAAGTGGCATCAAGTTCGGCAGGATTAAGGGTAGTATTACATCGAGGGGATTTTTTGAAAACATGTCGAATGATTTCTACATAAAGAATGAGGTAAAACACATGTTTACTATGAAGCCGACTTTTTCCAAATACAAAAAGGTAGATGAGATTTACCTAAGGGTAACAAAACTCACCATACCAGATGAAAGAGATGGGAACAACTGTGTGATTTACTAGATTGTAGAGTAATTTGGGTGCAGTAAGGCAACAACCAACATATCATCCACCAGGATAGTTAGTACACCATCACAACATAGTTTCAGGTTGGCTCAAGCCAACTTGCCTTCCAAATGTATACATGACCTATTTTTCGGCTAGGAATGAATCGTATTTTTTGTAATTAGGCTAATAATACATTGTCGTTTTGACAAAGATTTTGTAAAGGTTTTTGTAGTTATTAGTATAAATACTTCACTATTCGAAGTATTAAGGGTTGATTTCTGAATATAATTTTCTCTGCATATTTTATTTTTCTGAGACTAGAGCATCAATAATACAAGGACCTTTCATAGGATTCATGCGGTGTACCAAATGGTGATGTGCCTCTTTTGTTTACTTATTTAAAAATTGTTTTTCATTCTTTTTTATTATGAATATCTGAATTACTTAACAAAAACTATGATAAATATGATTTGTTACTTAGAGCACCCTATTTTGGTTGTTTGTATTTTTCATGTTTTACACTAAAGTCAAATTAAGGAATTCTTAATTGCTCCTTAATTTCCACTGAGCCTTACAATTCTTCTTTTACACCATCCATTTAATTTCTGAAAATATCCAAATAGTGCAACCTAGCTTGCCTTGTGGAAACATCTCTAAAACTTTGATGCCAAATCTAGTTTAACCTATAGAATCTATATCCCAACGGAATTATAAAACTTAAATCAACCAAACATTCAAACAAAACTATCAGTACAGTCATAACTAGCCTAAAATTCCCATAAAACATAGCTAAATTTTACATAGAGATCCGTCTGTGAAGCTGGCAAGGCTAGATCCCAACTTCCAAGGTGGTTTTGATGTTGTACTATGTGTTTACTCCCTCAACCTCAAAAATACACAATGATAACTTAGTGGCGACCATACATGATCTGAGGTTATTATCTTGTATATATTTGAGTTTGCTTTAATTTTTCTTTTATTAACTGTGTGATGAATTTTAATAGACCTTACTCCCAAAATAATTTTCACTAGAACTCACCCTGAGCCCAACCTTGCTAAATTTGCAGATAATATAGAGAAATTGGTGAGAAAGAAAATCTTTATAGAGAGTCAAGGTAGTAATATTCCATTTTATAGGTTCAATTCTCTTCCTGAGAATAGTATTTTTTTCAAGGTCTAACTCTCTTCCAAAGAAATTTGAAACTATTCAAGATATAGAGTTTGATTTTCCTTTCGAGCATAGTTTGTTTAAATCAAAATATGAGACTTTTGTAGAACATACTGTCATTGACAAAACCATAATGCAACCATATATACCCCCAAACCCAACCTTTTGAAACAAATCTTGATCTTGAATCTCTATAGCAATTTGATGATTATAGGATATAGTTTCAGTTTTGAACCAAGCCATTGATGAAGCTTATATTCGACAATCAGTTGAATTTCAAGTTTAACTGTTGCAACAACTTCTTTTCTCAGCCAATCTTCCCAATTTGTCAATATACAACCCCCTAGTCCTACTCATTCCATAGTTTCTGCTTCGTCAGCTGTGATATCTCAGACTATTATTCCTACTATCATTATAGTTATCACAATTACAACTACCACAGGACCAAGTTCGAGTCAATCTTTTAGACCAACTATGGCAGGAAAGTATGCACCTTTGGTGTTACCAGGCCAACTAAATGCTATCCCTGGAGATTATCAATCTAAAATTCTAATTTTTTGATAATACTAGTTCTCATACTACTCCACATCATGTGCATAGAATTAATGATGTGTTTCACCTTCAACAAGTAGAAGAATCTGATGTAAAAATGAGTTTTCTTGCTCAAAGTTTAGGAGGTGATGTCAAAAAATAGTTTAGGAGTTTACATGTAGGAAGTATAGCTAACCTGGATGCATTCCATCAAACTTTTTTGGCTATATAGGAGATCAATAAAAATACACTTCAACTCCTAAATGAATATAAAAGACTGAAAATAAATCCAAATGAAAGTGTGGAAGAATACTGTGAACAATTTAATACTGTTTAAAATTCCATTCCTACAGATATCAAGCCCTCCCTTATACTAGCTCTAATTGATTTTCCTGATTGTTTCAATGTACACATGGACTACCAACTTAGAGAGAGAGACTGGGAAACTTTGGAAGAAATGCAATCTAATGCTATAAAATTTGAAGCTACCATCTTTGCCAAGAAGGCCAAATTAAAATATGAATGGATGGTTATGATAAAAGAAGAGCCTTCCACTTCTGCCTCTCATCATAAAATTGATAACTTAGTGAGGATAATGAGTCAGATGATGGAAAGAGTAAACATAAATGACCAAACTCAAGTGAGAGAGAACCAAAATGATCGGAAAAATAGAAACCAAAACTTTAGAAGGAATGTTCCCCAAATCAAACAAAGAGAACAAAAGGGTGTAGAGTAGTAGGTTCGGCCTCCTTTTAAGGAAAACTACACTGATGATGAAGGTAATTTTATTGAAGATTTAGAGGATAATAAGATAAACTTGATGGGAATAAATGATGATGAAACAACCTTTCTCACTCTAGAAGAGCAAGAACTTTTTCTTGTAGCTCATATTGAACTAGACTCAAATAAGTATAAACAAGGTTTTCAAAAATCAAATAAGTATAAACAAGGTTTTCAAAATGCCATCATGGAGGTCCATAGGCAGTATAACCTTAGGAGAAAAAGGAATTCAAACCCTCTCAATAGCAAAATATCTCATAATCCTTCTAAAAGATCCTTTGAAATTGATCTTAGGAAAATCATAGAAAGTCTTCCTAAGAAAAATATTGAAAGTACTATAAAAAGAAAGTGGAAATTCCTGTCAAAAACACAATTGACAGTGTTTCTGAAACTACTCAAACAAAACCCCCAACCACAAGTCAGTGAGAAGATCCTATGACAAAAGAATTGACAAATCCATCTTAACTTCCCAACCTGGTTAAGATTCAAACATAGTTAAATCTTGAGAATGAATTAGCAAAGCTGAAAATTCTTATTCCTCTAATAGTGCTAATGAACAAAAAAATGTTCAAACCCCAAATGATGAAAGTTCTAAACATAGGGGAAAACACAAATTTTGTAAATCTGAATGATGACTAGCTTGAACTCTTATTTGGACCAGAAGTTGAGGCAAACCAAAGGAAGGAGGAGGTCCTCCATTCTATGTTAGCCTAAATATTCACGGCAAGATTCTCCATAATGCTATGTTGGATTCAAGTGCCTCCCACAACTTAATGGATAAAGTCATTATGGAGAAATTAGTACTTGACATTACCATACCTTATAAATACTTGTATTCCTTTGATTCAAGCAAAGTAAGATGTCTAGGTCTCATTAAAGACCTATGTGTTACTTTAACACAAATATCTACCAAAAGTCTAGTAATGGACATAGTGGTTGCTGATATTCCCCCTAAATATGGCATCTTGTTGTCATGCTCATGGGGAGGAAAACTACAAGGTACCCTATATATGGATATGTCCTTTGCCATCATATTAGTTTTTGGGCAATGAAGAATATTATATAGGGAAAATTCAATGAAATTCATGGTGAGTAGTCAAGAGAAATCCCACAATTATCCACTTTACTCTGTCCACATAGATTTAAAGTCTTTCATTCTTTATAATGATGGAGACATTAACACTTAGGTGATCAATGCTAAAACTAAATTTTCTAAAACAAACCCAAATCAAACACAAACAATAGAATCAAACACTCCTCCTGAACCTTTTTGGAACATGATATTTGATGGTTCTTGTAGCAATGATGGTCCTGTAGCAGGAATATGGGTGGTAAAAACAAGAAACAATCATGCTAAGGGTCACTCATAAAAAATAAACTTCGAATGTACCAACAACATTGCATAATATGAATCCATTATATTAGGATTGCAATTATTGAAAAAATTAGGTGCCAAGAGGATCTTCATTCAAGGGGATGTTGAATTAATTATAAAATAAATTAAAGGATAATATTTGGCTACACACCCTAGGATGAAAGCACATATAAATGATGTGCTTGATTTTCTAGAGAATTTTCTTGAATATGACCTTTCTACGATTCCTAGAAAACAAAATATCATTCCAAATAATCTAGCTTTTTCAACTAGCTCCTGTAAAATGCCTTACCCTAATCAAGAATATACAGTGGAAGTAAAACATTGACCAGTAGTACCAAATAGTATGAAGTATGGGCAAGTGTTTGGTAGTGATAAAAAAATGAATGTTTTCTGCAATCTAAAGATGAATTTTAAGATGATAATATAGATTTGGAATCCGAATTAGAAAATCAAGAAGTTGTACATTCTATTTTAGAAAGGCAATCCGAAAATTTAGATGTAAATATACCCATAGATAAAGTTGTAAATAAATTAGAATTGTTTGAAATAGACACAAAAAATAAGAATTTGTGATGAAAGGAGACTTTGGGGGTAAACCAATTTCCCCTTTCATATCAATTTTTGATCTTGACGCCTATGGGTTATGGCCCACAAATCCTATCGGAAGCATTTATTTAGGCCTTAGCCTTTAAACTGAGACCATGCAACATTTTATCGGATTTTCCTTTAAAAACCCTGAGCCATTCCTTTATCAAAATATACAGGATTACATGGGAAAACCCTCAGCTGAACCATATAAAGTCAGACTTTAGAAATATTACGTCCACATCTATAAATATTGTTGGGTTCAATCTCAAGTCCATCGCCTTCCTGCTGTCCTTCTATATCTCTGATCTCTGGTCGGCTAATCTATGTAGTCCATTACATCTCAGATCCAATGGCTATCGGCGTATCCCTATGTCACATATCAGCATTTCAGATGTTAGCACACCCATATTCACCAACCCTTAACTCCTCCGATTGTGAATTTCAATCACATCTTGACTATCGATCAACCTTGCAATCCGACAGTTGTGATTAAATCGTACAATCACATTTCACAAATCATCAAGGCCAGACCCCTTCTACTTCAATTCGTCGATCCGATCAGTCTTACAGAATCGATAAGGGTATATGTTCCGTATATGAAATTTGAAGTCTAGATTCAGATCCAGTTTTATGTTATTTAATGGAATTACACTTTAAAGCCACTTTCTTTGCCATACTCTATTACGACACGCATAACACTCAGACAACAATTAACTATGATATTTTAGATTGCCATCGATCCTTTCAGTGATCGATGGTCAATCAACACACTTATAAACGAGATTTAAACCATTCACGGATATATACAGCATAACTGAAATACACAAACACACGGAAATCCACAGAGGACAGAATATATTTATTATACGATATTGAATATAGGCTAAGGCATTTCAACCTTAGAACAAGTTCTCTCTCGATTAAATTCTACTCACTCGAGTTTACATAAATCTCTATCTATCACTCTATATATCCCTCTCCTCTCATAGGTTATCATATATATATATATAATATATATATAAGGAAACATCGATCAGATCACTGTGAAGGATCTGATCACATCCTTTCCTCAAAAATATTAACTAATTGCATACATGGTAGATTACATTTAATTTAAGTCTTATAGAGACTTATCGCTTCCATTATTTATTGTGTTTTAAGAAAAAAAAAATTCCCCTGTTCGGCTCAAAGGTACACATCTCCTCCTTCTCCACTTTGGGTTACTCCTTTAATTAAGAGTGTCAGATTCTCCCACGTCAGATTCTTGAGGCACAAAAATTTATGACCTCTTGGTCATATGCTTCTCCTTATTCCTTAGCAATTCTACTCACTTCTCAGTGGAACTGCCTTCATGATCTTCTGTGAGCTGCAACCAACCTTTGCAGGAACAGATTTCCTCTGTTACATGATACCTCACCAAGCCTCCTCCTCTGAGCTCTAGTCCTTTGACATCCTTCTGGTTCTCTCCTCTGGAACCAATTGAGCACTCCTAGCTCTAGGTTGTTGCATGTCTTCTCAGCTTCTGCTATGATTCTCTACACGACAGCAAGACCATAAACTCTCCAACTTCATCAATTGTACGTCTTTCTCCTTCTGCTTCCACTCTTTTCTCTTTTCACAGGAAATCCTTTCGTTGTAACCTTAACCCTTCCCCTCTCGCAGGAAAACTTTGGCTTTAAACTTTCCCTACTCTGATACCAAATGATGAAAGAAGATTTTGGGGGTAAACCAATTTCCTCTTTCATATCAATTTCTGATTCTAAGGCCTATGGGTTATGGCCCACAAACCCTATCGGAAGTGTTTATTTAGGCCTTAGCCTTTAAACTAGGACCATACAACATTTTATTGGATTTTCCTTTAAAAGCCCGGAGCCGTTTCTTTATCGGAATATACAGGATTACACGGGAAAAACCACAACTGAACCATATAAAGTCAGACTTCAAAATATTATGCCCGCATCTACAAATATCGACCAGTCTGCTCTCGGGTCCATCGCCTTCCCACTATCCTTCTATATCTCCGATATCTAATCGACTAATCTCCGTTGTCCATTACATTTCGATCCAATGGCTATCGGCATATTGCTATGTCAAATATCGAAATTTCATATGTCGGCACACCCATATTCACTAGCCCTTAACTCCTTCAATTGCGAATTGCAATCACATCTTGACCATCGATTAGGCTCGTGATCCGACAGTTGTGATTAAATCGTGCAATCACATTTCACAAATCCTCAAGGCTAGACCCCTTCCACTTCAATTTGTTGATCCGATCAGTCTTACAGAACCGATAAGGTTATAGGGTCCATCTATGAAATTTCAAGTCCAGATTCAGATCCAGTTCTATGTAATTCAATGGAATTACGCTTTAAAGGAACTTCATGTGTCATACTCTATTACGACATGCACAACACTCAGGCAACAATTGACTATGATATTTTATATTTCCATCGGTCCTTTCAGTGATCATTGGTTAATCAACACACTTATAAATGGGATTTAAACAATTCACGGATATATAAAACATAACTGAAATACACAAGCATGCGGAAATCCATAGAACACATAATCTTTTTATTATACAATATTGAATACAGGTTAAGGCATTTAGCCTTAGAACAAATTCTCTCACGATTACATTCTGCTCACTCAGGTTTACATAAATCTCTATCTACCACTCTATATATCTCTCTCCTCTCATAGGCTTATCATATATATATATAAGGAAACATTGGATTGGATCACTATGAAGGATCCGGTCACATCCTTTCCTCAAAACTCTCAACTAATCGCATATATGGCAGATTACATTTAATTTAATTCTTCTAGGGACTTATTGCTTCCAACATTTACTCTATTTTAAACATAAATTTCCCTTGTTCAGCTCAATGGTCCATGTCTCCTCCTTCTCTACTTTGGATTCCTCCTTTAATGAAGAGTGTCGAATGCTCCTGTATCAATTTGAAACACTCCAACTATAGGATATTGCTTTACCTAGAGGTCTAGTTCCATTGGAAGAGTTATTTGATTTCAATGATGTGGCTAAAAAGCCTAAGATTGAGCCCACTAGACCAACCATAGAGGAAGATAACATAGGCACTGAAAAATACCCCAAAGTCATAAAACTATATAAATCAATCCCAGCTGCTAAAAAACAAAAATACATTGATTTATTCAAGGAGTTTAGTGATGTTTTTGCCTGGAGATATGAAGATCTTAAAAAATATGATACAACGATTATACAACAAAAAATTCCTATTAAAGAGGATCATAAGCAATTTAAACAAAATCTTCAAAGAATAAACCCAATTCTAATGCCTTTAATTGAGAAGGAAATTAAGCGAACATATGACTCTAAAATCATAGTTCCTCTTAGGTACTCTAAATGGGTTTCCAATATCGTGCCAACTAGGAACAAAACATGTGAAATCAGATTGCACATAGATTTTAGGAACCTTAATAAAGTATCCCTAAAGAAAAACTACCCTTTACCAAAAATGGATCATATTATACAGAAGGTAGTTGGCTCTTCTAGGATTTCTTTACTAGATGGTTTCTCGGGATATAATAAGGTCTTAGTACACCCTCATGATCAAGATAAAATAGCCTTTACTACTCAATGGGATACCTTCATGTATGTGAATATTCCCTTTGGGTTAATGAATGCTGGAACCACATTTCAAAGAGCAATGGATATTGCATTTGCTGATGAAATTGCAGACTTATAGTGATCTAAGTAGACGACATCACTGTTTATTCTAAAATTGATCCATAACGTTTGTCACATTTGAGAAGAGTATTTGAGAAATGTAAGTGGTTTTCGATTTCATTAAATTCCAAGAAAACATTGTTTGGCCTTGAAGAGGGAAAACTTCTTGGTCATATCATATCTAAGGAAGGTATTAAAATTGATTCCAAAAGGATTGAAGCTATTTTAAAAATCAATCATCCAAGAAACATTAAGGAACTTCAATTGTTTATTGGTAGAATAAACTTCCTAAAGATATTTATCCCTAACCTTGTAGAAATTCTCAGAAACATAAAAACCATGCTGAAAAGAGATTCATAAATCAGATGGAAAATTGAAGCTAGGCAACAATTTGACCATGTTAAACAAGCATTGACAAAAGCACCAGTCCTTATTAGTCCATATTTCACTAAGGATTTTATAATATTTTCATTTTCTTCTAAACATACTGTTGCAATTGTCCTTTTATAGAAAAACGATGAGGGATTCAAATAACCCATTTCTTTCTTTAGCAAGGCTTTAAGGGATGTTGCAGTCAAATATAATATAATGGAAAAAAAAGGTTTCACATTGATCAAAGAAATTAAATATTTCAGGGTCTATATCCTCCATTCTCACATAAGTGCTTATGTACCAAATGCTATAGTTAAGGATATTTTGACAAAAAATGGACTAGATGGAAAAAGAGGCAAATGGATTGCCATTATTCCTGAGTATGACATGGAAATGAAGCCAACCAAGCTTATAAAAGGACAAGGATTAGCCAAATTGATGGTTGAATCTAACTTTAATGCTTTGGATATCAACTTTGTAGCTGCATTGGATGATCAAGAGGAACAGGAAACTCCACAATTAGATGAGGCTTTCATGACCACACCATCAAAGAATAATGTAGGACTTCCATGAAGGTGACTATGGTGGTCATCTGTACTGGAAAACCACTGCTAATAAAATCCTTAGAGTTGGTTTTTACTGGCCTTCCCTTTTCCTAGATGTCCATAATAAGGTAACCTCTTGCCACAAATGCCAGATATTTGAGGGAAAGAGAAAGCTATTTCCTTTACTTTTAAAACCCATATTCGTTCAAAGTGCTTTCCCACAATGGGGATTCGATTTCATTGGATAAATCCATCCACCATCCTATGCCCAACATAAATGGATTCTCACTGCTATTGACTACTTCACCAAATGGATTGAGACCACACCTTCCAAACTAGGCACAGATTTTGTTATCTTCAGACTCTTAGAAACCAATATCCTATCTATATTTAGCTATCCAAACAAGCTCATTATAGACAATGCTGCAGCTTTTAGATCTAAGAAAATTATAGATTTCTGCAACAAATACCATATTACTTTTGGACATTCAAATTCTTATTAACCATAAGGTAATGGGTTGACTGAATCTTCAAACAAGATTCTGGTAAAAATTATTAAGAAGTTGTTATAAGAGAACAAAAAGTCATGGAACAACAAGTTGATAAATGCACTTTGGGCTGATAGGCTCACCATAAAGAAATCAGTTGGCATGTCATCATACCAATTTGTTTATGGAATGGATGTTGTTTTTACATCCACTTTGGGAGTTCTAGTCATGAAAATAATTCAGGAATTGCAAGTTGAGCCAAGTGATATCCAAAGGAGAATTTATTAGACAATCCGATTGCAGCAATCCAAGGAAGAATTCTATAATAAGGCTGAGGTCATCCAAGAGAATATCAAGAAGTTTTTTGATAAAATAACCAAAGCAGATGATTTGAATTTGAGTGACATATTCTTAAAGTGGGATTCCAGAAGAGAGGAGAAAGGAAAGAATGGAAAATTTGAAAATCTATGGACAAACCCTTATGTCATTTATGCTTTCAAAGGACACAATGCATTTTTTTCTCCAACATCTATATGCGACAGATATGCCTGGTGGACCTATGAATGGGATAATGTTGACACCTTATTTCTTGTAGAAATAGATATTTTTCTAACATTAATCATTGTAAATATCATTGTCTTTATTATTTTTATTGGGTGACCTATGAACAGAACTTGAAGCCTGCAGAGGAGGCCCTAAGCTTGCATTGATATGTTACCATAAGTACTGGAAAAAAGAAATCAGATGTGGATATTAGCAAAATAGAACACTTAAGGCTACTAATATAATGTTCTCGACACCTCACAGTGAGTGTGCCATCCCCAGCAGGAGCCACTTTTAGGGTCCTATAATTTATAAGATCTCAAGGTATTTGATTATTGTATCTCAGGAATCCTATTTCGTAATACTTGATAATCTGTCAATGATTTCCAAATAAATGAAAAAACAGAATAAAAAATTAAAAAAGGGTATAAATAAGAAAAAGAGAAAAAACAAGAACATTGAAACAGAATGAAAAATAGAACCCCATCAAAAGAAAAACAAAAAAGAAATAATACTGAAGGTGTTGCAAGTCTAAATGCCACTACTAATGGATAGTTTTCTTCATCATTGTTAGATAAAGATTGTGTGCATCTTGTTCAAAATGCCACAATGTTTAGTTATTTGTTTAATCATACAGTGTAATCATGATTAAACTCCTTTAAATTTTTTTAAGTTACATTAGAGAATAAAGATTGGCCCAATAGTTTAATCTAGGTAAATCAGTGGTTAGGTAGAAAATTACATTGATTCAATTGTTTAATTTGAATCAATAGGAGAAATAAGAGATATGCTAGATAGTTTTTCATTCTCCATAAAAGAAAATAAGGTGGGTTTGTTAGTCGAGGTGCACCCTTTAGAAAAAAAAAAATGTTAGTTTAGTTATAAGTAGGTAGATTAGATGGTTTCATAAATATTTTCCTATGTCATATTTTATCCAAAGTTTTAATCATATGGTAAAAAGGCAAACATGCACGATGGGATATAGTGAATTATATATATTATATATATATATATATATATATATATATAATATATATATATATATATTATATAAATTATAGATTATTTCGTTATCCACCTTTATCCTAGGTCAGGAAGGAAAAACCATAAAGTGCATGGCGACAAAGTTTCTCCTTCGTATGTGGTAAAACAAACATGGTATCGAAGTGTCGAGATTCATTCCTCCTCAGCATCCATGACCTATGTTGTTCTCCCCCCTCCCCCCCCTCTCTATCCTACCTTTACCACCATGGGAGGGTTCGAAAAGGTTGTTTCCCTGCCAAGACCCATCCCTTAGATGGAAACTCCTCATGATTTCACACCCCCTTGGCCGAAACCACATACTACTCTCTACCACCTCTGAAACCACCATCCCCTCATCCACTTTACCACGTCCCTAGCACGATACCTTCACCTCTCACCTTCCACCACATCACCTAGTCATTAATCAATTGAACACTCTCTGGGAAAAATAATTGTTTCACATTAAATTTGCTTCCTCGATTGATATTCAAATTTAATGGTCCCGGGCCAGCTCCAACAGTTTTCAATTCTCGGTCTTTAAAAATCTTTCGAAGCATGTTTGCTATCCTTTTCTCTGCTAATTCTCTATTATTCATAGCTTGACACAATAATCACTTTCACACCATTCTCTCGACCTAAACCTAATTTGAATTGTTGGTATTTTGTTCTATTGCTTTGACAATTCATTCAAGATGAGCTAATTCCCGGTAAGCCATCCTTCCTCTTACTACTACTTTTAATTGATACAATGATGCCTATGAATACCAAAGCTCAAGATAAACTGATTAATCCTTTGATTCACCCCTCCATAGATATATATCACATCCGTTTAGCCGATATGGATTATTAGATTAGTGAAACCCAATGTGACTGTGACTTTCTTGAATTATACTATTGGTTAGAAGAAAAAAATGCAAATAAAATAGATGAAATTGGGCTTTGGGAGTCCAATGTTCCACATTATATCCTCCCTCTAACATTCAATGCCCCTGAGTTTACCAAAAAGTGTTAGGCCTGTTATGTCCATGCTTAAAGAGCTATGATGGCCCCATCAGGTGACATCCACTTTACTATAACTATCCAGTCCATAGACCAAATAATTTTGTCTCCCTCTCGGTGAAATAATACTCCTTTCTCCTTAGAAGCCCTCACCCAACTTTACCAGAAGATGGATTTCACTACGAGAGCCAATTTTTTTGAAATATTCTTATGTGAGAATGCCTAGTTACCCAAGAAGAATACTCCATATCCTTCCTTCATCTTCCCTAATCAAGCCAAACTAACTATATCCATGATTTCTTATATTTTGGGTTATTATTTTGATCAGTGGGTAGATGATCCCATTTTAGGTTTCCTCTCCATATTTTCCACAAATATTAAGCCTTCTATTGTGTTCAATTTTAGTCAATTCTTGGCTAACAACATTCATGAAAAATTTATAAAGTTTCCCACAGAATAGGTGTTTAATTACACCTCCATTTTAATCTATATGTTCCTTTACTATTAGGCAGATAAGTTCAATTTTACTATGGAAAAGCTTGATGATGCAGGAAACCAGTAGTCAGTGATCTTTTGGACATCATTGGTCATGGAAGAGCAGCAGGAGTTCTCTTATAAGTAGTTGATTGCGGATTTTGTTCACCCAACAATGGAAATCCTTAATAGTTCCATACAACCTAGAATATGTGAAGAAATCAAGAGAATTTTTCACTTAACAGATCAGGCATAGACTAGGGATTGGTATTTATACCAAAACTACATTGAGATTAACATTTATGGTTGTGAATTAGCACCCTACAAACTCCCTAAATACCTCCCTATGAGGATTTTTGCCTTGGAGTATATTAGAAAAATGTCGAATTTTAATGACATTCATTTTGTAGTGGAAAAGAAGAAATCACGTTTTCAAATAAAGACACAGTTGGGTGCATTTATATGTAATACGAAGACAACAGGACAAGAAGTAGACAAGATGCTTAAAGAAACAAAGTTCACTCTAAGTTTTAGATGGTCTTTTGACCCTTATGGAATTATTACAAAGCACAAAGTGGAGTAAAAAAGTACTCCTTACATCCATACTTCAAGGCCTGAAATAGAGAAGTATGCAAATCAGTTGGAATGGATGGAAAATACTTTGCAAGAAGCTGAAGAACAACTCTTTTCTACTTCCAGTTTGCATAATTCCACTCCTTAGGAGAAATCAAGCAAAAGACAGAGGGAGGAAGGATCATCATCATTAATAGGAAGTGAAGCCAAATAGTTCAAGACGAACTACAGTAAGAGGACAAAATTGACTCCTAAAATGGAGGTGGAAAATGTAATAGAAGATTAGGCTGCCATCATAATTATAGACTCACCACCTACAAGCATAAATTTGCAACATATCCTATAGGATCTTCCTCATCACAAGGTCATAAGGGAATAGAGATAGAATCCCAGAATATCGAAGGCGAGAATGAAAAGACATTTCTTGATAGTTACAGGGAGATAAAGCTTAAAGATGAGATTCTTAAAAATAGTACCTATAACCCGTTTTAGAAGCATACCTCCAGTGCACAAAGTAGATTATTATCATTTTTTGACACAGATCATGGGAAGATGAAAATGGCCTTCCTTGAGCCCCAAATTCCATAGCCAAAAACAACAATAGACTACATGATCACGACATTTGAGTTCACCACCAAGGACATCCATCCCATTGATCAAATGGAGATGCACACGCAAACTGGTAAGATGATATCTTCTACATTGACTAACACTACTATGTCACTATACAAATTGTAGGTTCCATCTTCTAATGTTCAATCTCAGTTGAAAATGGAGAAGGTGTCTTCCTTGGTAAAGGATAAAAGGATCAAGTATTTGGAGTATTTGGTGGTAAAGATAGGGTATAACCCTAAATATGTCAATGTTGTAGAGTACATTATCAAAGGGAAGAATCTAGACTTTGTAGCCTTGAGAAAGTAGCTCAAGTTGCCAGGCACAGAGGACACATTGACCAAGGACATTGAAAAAAATTAATCATAGAAGTCAGATATGATGAAACTGATTATAGAACATAACATACAAATTAGACATATGGTGGTTGAAATGGAGAAGATGATAAAAGTGTAAGAACATATTCAGATGATGGATACTGTCCCCCTAGATTCCATACCCATTTCTTAGCTTCCAGCCACAGGAATAGCCACTGCAGCCACTTCTTCCACTCATACTGCAAGTGGTGAACAGGTGACCGAGAAACTGGAGAACATGTCCATCCAAGCAAAATGAATCCAGATTTTTTAGTATCAGCTCAAAGCTTCAAAAGTAAAAAGGTCCAAAGCTGAAGCTTCTTGGGTTACTGAAACGCAAAAATCATAGAGATTGTTAGAGAAGTTGTAGAAGGTGGAAAGGGACACTTCTATTAGTCAGACCTGGATGAATATTCTAGATTCTATGAATGAGAGTTAGCCATCTATGCAAGTCATCTTTGAGCAGAAAAAGGTCATAGAAAAAGCTATAGAAACCATTGTTTGGGGAAGGGAGAAGCTTGGAGACATGCCCACATAAGCCTTCAACATTACTAGATTCTTGAACTCTAAGTCCAAATATGAACTCGAAGAATTAGGAATCAGTGATAGAACTGCCACTATTTTAGAGGTTAAGAAAGTCTTCACTAAGAGGAACCTTATTTATCAGTTGGAATAAAGATGTGAAACATTGGAGCTGCAAGTAAATAGGTTCTCTAAAAGAATTAGAACATTGACCCAGAAAGGGTTGCCCAACATTTATGTAATAAATGATAAATTTATCACTTAGAAAGACTATGTCCTGGAGATGAAAGAAATGGCCAAAAGCAACATCAAGTTCAATGGGATTTAGGGCAGTATGACATCAAGGGCATTTTTGGAAACCATGTCAAGTGGTTTCTACATACAGAATGAGGTAAACCATATTTTTACTGTGAAGCTAATTTTTTCTGAATACACAGAGGTAGATGAGATTTACTGGAGGGTAATAAAACTGGCCATACCATATGAAAAGTGATGGGAAAAACTGTGTGATATACTAGATTGAATATTAATTTCGGTGCAATAAGACAACAACACAATAGTCAGTAAACCAACACAGCATAGTTTTAGGTTGACTCAGTAACTGAATCCACTAAAAGAGAGCCACCATGCCTTCATAGCATAGTTTTAGGTTGACTCAATAATTGAATCCACTAAAATAGGGCCACCATGCCTTCCAGATGTCTATGTGGGCTATTTTTCTCGCCAGAATGAATCATATTGTTTGTAATTATGCCAATAATACATTGTCAGTTTGACAACAATTTTTTAAATGATTATGTAATTATCAATATAAATACTTCACAGTTTGAAGTATTAAGGATTGATTTCTAAAAATAATTTCCTCCGCATATTGTATTTTTCCAAGTATTGTAGCATCAATAATACAAGGACCTTTCACAGGATTCATGTGATGTAACAAATGGTGATGTGTCTCTTTTGTTTATCTATTTAAACAATCTTTTTATTTCTTTATTATTCTAAATATATGAATTACTTAATAGAAACTGTGATAAATAGAATTTGTTACTTAGAGCACCCTATTTTGGTTGATGGTAATTTTCATATTTTCCACTGAAGTCAAAATTCTTAATTTCTTCTTAATTTCTACCGAACCTTACACTTCCGCTTTTTCACCATCCATTTATTATGAAAAGATCCAAATAGTACAACCTAGCTTTCCCTGTGAAAACTCCTCTAAAAATTTGATTCCAAATTTAGTTTAATCTATAAACTCCATAGCCGAATGGAATTACAACACTTAAATCAGCCAAATCATTCAAGCAAAACAGTCATTACAGTCATAACTAGCCTAAAATTCTGATAAAACATAGCTAAATTTTGCAGAGAGATCCCTCTCTTAAGGTGGCAGGGCTAGATCCCAGCTTTCAAAGTGGTTTTGATGTTGTCCTATGCATTTACTCCCTCAACCTAAAAGATATAGAATGACAACAACATCTACGGTGGATAAACAAGGAGGTGGTTAGAGAGTAACTACCTGCTCTCCCTAGCCTCATGCCCCATCATTTTCCTAAGTTGGCACACCAAACTTTCCCTGTAACGTCTCTTTGGACACCATTTTGCTCACTGGTGTAAATTCTTGTCTTGCTTTTGGTCTTGTTTACTGGATTAGAGTGAGCTTTTTATATTTTCCCTTTGAAATTGTTCCGCTTATGTAGCAGAGATGGTTTATTTATGTGACTGTCTAGAGGGTTTTACAGCTTGAATGACATTCAGGATTCAGGCCTCCAACAATTGCAACTTACCATAAGGTATTTCCTTCCTTCCTCAGTTATTTTACACTTGTCTTTTATATACTGTGCTCTGGTTAATTTGCCTAATTTGCCTAACTTTGTAATTGCACGGGTCAACATTGGGGAGACAGATATGGAATTTGAGCAGGACCTTGGGGCGAAACACTAACCCTCCACTTTTAGACACAGATAATGAGCAACGATTTTATATGGTAGGGTTTTTTTTTCTTGATGATAATTCATAATATCAGATATGGAATTTGAGCAGGACCTTGGGGCGAAACACTAACCCTCCACTTTTAGACACAGATAATGAGCAACGATTTTATATGGTAGGGTTTTTTTTCTTGATGATAATTCATAATATTTCGCTTGGTGTATATTAGATGGATTTTCAACACTCCTCTTAGCTTAGCAAGGATTAGATAAGGAAGTTACGTATTTTTTAAGAAATTAGTGCTATGAATTCCATAATTCCTGTAGCATATTAAACATTTTTCCCCTTGTCGTTGTTACAAGTAGGGCTCCCTTGCAGTGGTATTGCCTAGAGTACAATTCAACCTATAATTTCATATTTCCCTTGAATTTTGATGCTACTACTTATGCCCAAATATAATTCTAACCCATACATACATACATACATACATACATACATACATATCTATATATATATAATATATATAATATATATTAATATAATATATATATAATATATATATATATATAGTAATATATACCCTTTAATTAAGGACCTTGCTTGCCTGCCTAAGAGAACAAGAGATACGAGCACACTACCAAGGTTTATTCCCCAGCTTTCAATTTGTTCCTTTATTTTAAATATATATATATATATTTAGATTCTTTTGTCGTTGTAAAAGTACTGACTGCCTCCAGTTGGAAATGGATCATAGGTTTGGTTCTACCATGCCCTTTTTCGGCTCATCTTCACACATATTAGAGGTTCCAAACCCTAATGTTCGTACCTACTTTGGTTTTTCCTCAGAGTCGTGAGGGTTTTCCGCTTATCTACCTAATTATAATCACAACTATCCTATTATCTTATTAGTACTTCCCCAAGATTTCATCATAGTCCTGGGATTATGTTGTATAATTTTTAAGTTTATAATCATTTGAGTTAGATAATGTAAAACCTTTAAGTTACCCCAACAGTTTTAAACATTGTTATTCTAGTTTTCCATTTGAGCCAAAACATGGAGTATGAGTCATATATTTATTTAGAGTAGAATGACTTCTAGAGAATAATTTGTTTAGCATACTACAATGTAATACGGTTATTGGGTGGTTCTAGATTTGTACTCCTAGCATAAATGTTCTTGGCGAATATATGTTTTTTCTTTTTCTTTTTTTTACAGTTAAAGTTTTTAATTGCTCTCTTGTGTGTCTGTTTAAAATTCACTAGGATGGTTGCTATTCACTAATTCGTTTAATTCTCACTTCAAAAGGTTTAATAATTTCTTTGTTGATAATTCCATTTGCACTATGGGTCTAACTCCTTGTCACACTTAACACATTATTTGATTCACTCATGGTTGATTTATTTATTTAGCACAAGTGTAATTTGGCTCTTGTCTTTGTGTAAATTTGTACACCAACCTTTAAATTTTGGCACAAGATATCTATGATATATAACATAGTTTTAGAAAGTAGAGTTTAACCCTCTCATTTTTCTTTTATGGCTTAGAATTTTTCAAGAATACTCGTAATAATTAGGTTCAAGTATATTTGACTTAGATAGTAATTTATAGACTTATTTGATCAATTTTCTACATATTGGATCTATTACTCCCTCGAGCATGACCTATCCTTGGGACCTACTCATTTGTTCCATCCCTTCAGTAATATGAAGCTATAATGGTTTTTGGCTACTGTTTAACCAGGTTGACCTGAAACTAACGTACTTGACTAGCTTTGTTCCATTTTATAAAACTAAGGTTTCTACCATCAACCTTACATAAAAATTGTATTTACTAAAGGAAACATAATTAAAAAAACTAGGATTATTCATATTTAAAAGAAGAAAATAAATAGCACAAGTATAGGTTGATTGTTTATCTTTGCTTAGCAGCCAACTAACCATAAAATTGTTATGGAGATTAGTGCTCCACCCAATGAGTGAGAATGAAAATTATATCTAATTCTCCCCTTGAACCTTTTTAGTTTCCATAACATTAGATGGACAACGGCCTGCAAGGTCTATTCTTAGGCATCAATACCATACCATTCTAGCCAAGACCTCACAAACTCAAAATTTTGTCTTCAGGATTCCCATTAGTTCTTAGTCCAACTCAAGAATACCCTAAGTAGCGGCATCATGCCAACCTTCAACAATGTCCTATTTTAGGTTCCAAAGCCTAAAGCTTCAACTCCTCTCTTTGACCTCCTTTAGCCAGGTACCAAGTCTCCAACGTTACATCATATTTTCTTCACTGTCACCCTATTGACTCCCTTGTCCCAACTAAGATTATTTATCTCTAGGGAGAGGAATAACTATATTATAACTATCTCGCAAATGAAACTCTTTTTTAGCACTTTTTCCCATAATTTTATGGTTATCCATTGATTGTATTATTTACAAAAATAAATTTAAATAAATAAAATAACATTTATGTTTTGCCATCCACCAAGGCCTTTACCTGCGCCATAGTTTTACCAAGTCATTTGTAGTAAATTGAAACATTTATAGCTTTAGTAAGGGGTCTTACATTCTCACATGGATTAATTGGATCTAATTGCAAGGTGGAGGTTGTATCTCTATGGCAAGTTCTCCAATGTGCAAGAGGTTGTATCTCTATCGAAAGTTGTCCAATGTATAGTATGGCTCGCTATCAATGAGTTCATGGGTGATGGGGATTCATAGCCCATCCTCGATCGGTTACAGGGGGAATATGCTCTTGAGGTTCCCTCTCTTCATCATTGGATGACTAATATCATGGCCCTGTTGTCTACGTTCATCAACATCTCCTCTCTTCATGTGTTCTAGGAATAGAACCTTGAGGGAGATACTCTATGCATGCATGGGTCTCCCTCCAATCTGGATTGATGTTTTTTGAGGTCACGTTCAACGAAGTTGTTAGTGACTCCAGAACCTTTGCATCCTAGTCTAGGCTGATCTTTTTTTTCCCATTTTGCTATACAAGTTGTTTTTTATGCCTTCACAGGGCATCTAGGATTTTGACTTTCAAATGAATTTTTGTCTTGCCCTCATGATTAGGGAATTCTCCTCTTCTCTTTTTGGCCTATCGCAATCTAGGACGAATTTTAATTGACATTTTTTTATTCTCTTTGTCATGGCATGTTCAAGAACTTTGTTGTTGATCTTCCAATGTTAGAGCATTATGTAACTTCTTGTTTTTAATTAATGAATGCAGTTTGTGTTTTCTGATTGTGAAAAGAAAAAAGGTTGGACACCTAAAACTGGTAAATGTCTATAAGCATAGTTTAATAAAAAAAAATTAAACACTTACATTGCAAATTAAAAAAAAATCATAAAAAATTAAATTAAAAATTATAATTTATTATAAATAACAATAATTATAATGACAAATAAAATAATAAATAACTTAAATATTATCTATATATATATAATATATATATATATATATAATATATATATATATATATATATATATATAATATATATATCTATATATTAAAAAAAATATATGTAACACTATTTTTAATTATGAACGTTTACTTCTACTTTATTATTATGGACTTAATCAATAAGAAAGCAGGTTTTATTACAATATACTACACATGCCTACAAAATTATTCATTTCATATGACATATTTTTAATTAATAAACTTTTTAAGAGAGTTAAAACAAAATAGCTAAATAAATCTTTCTTTAATTTTTATATACTACTAATAATATTCTAAGAGATTTTATTGACATTAAATCCCTACCATTTACCTAATAATTATTAATAATTAAATTCTAATTCTAAAAACCTATTAAAAAACATACATACATAACAACATAAATACACATAAATACATTAACTCTTATCAAGATATCACTATTAGTATATGATGTTAAAATGATAATAAATATTTATTAATAATATTATAGATGACATTTTTAATCATCTATATTAAAAGAAAGGGCATACACGAAATTCATAGCTTGAACAAAGTGGTGCTAATTCTTCCTTTGCCACAACACTACTACAGAAGAGGGGATTTTAATACCATATTTAAGGTGATTTATAAGTAAATTATCTTAACTTGAGACAAAAAAACTTGTAAATTGTCTTAAATATTGTCTTTAAGAGGGTGCCTCAAATTATTGTCTTAAAAATTTGTCTTTATAAAGAAAATATAGAATACATGTATTATTGTCTCTTAAGTGACAATTCATTTTGTCTTAGCTTGAGACAAACAAAACTTGTAAATTATCTTAAATATTGTCTTTAACCTAGGGAACAATGAAAAGGCATATTGTCTTTATAAAAAGAAAGTGGAAATTCCTGTCAAAAACACAATTGACAGTGTTTCCGAAACTACTCAAACAAAACCCCCAACCACAAGTCAGTGAGAAGATCCTGTGACAAAAGAATTGACAAATCCATCTGAACTTCCCAACCTAGTTAATATTTAAACATAGTTCAATCTTGAGAATGAATTAGCAAAGCTTAAAATTCCTATTCCTCTAATAGTGCTAATGAACAAAAAAATGTTCAAACCCCAAATGATGAAAGCTCTAAACATAGGGGAAAACACAAATTTTGTAAATCTGAATGATGACCAGCTTGAAATCTTATTTGGACCGGAAGTTGAGGCAAACCAAAGGAAGGAGGAGGTCCATTCTATGTTAGCCTAAATATTCATGACAAGATTCTATATAATGCTATGTTGGATTCAAGTGCCTCCCACAACTTAATGCCTAAAGTCATTATAAAGAAATTAGTACTTGACATTACCAGACCTTATAAAGACTTGTATTCCTTTGATTCAATAAAAGTAAGATGTCTAGGTCTCATGAAAGACCTATGTGTTACTTTAGCTCAAATATCTACCAAAAGTCTAGTAATGGACATAGTGGTTGCTGATATTCCCCCTAAGTATGGCATGTTGTTGTCACGCTCATGGGGAGGAAAACTACAAGGTACCCTATAGATGGATATGTCCTTTGCCACCATACTAGTTTTTGGGAAATGAAGAATATTATATAGGGAAAATTCAATGAAATTCATGGTGAGTAGTCAAGAGAAATCCCACAATTATCCACTTTACTCTGTCTACATAGATTTAGAGTCTTTCATTCTTTATAGTGATGGAGACATTAACACTTAGGTGATCAATGCTAAAACTAAATTTTCTAAAACAAACCCAAACCAAACACAAACAATAGAATCAAACACTCCTCCTGAACCTTTTTGGAACATGATCTTTGATGGCTCTTGTAGCAATGATGGTCTTGGAGCAGGAATATGGGTGGTAAAAAATGAGAAATAATCATGCTGGGGGTCGCTCATACAAAATAAAATTCCAATGTACCAACAACATAGCATAATATGAATCCATTATATTAGGATTACAGTTATTGAAAAAATTAGTGCCAAGAGGATCTTCGTTCAAGGGGATGCTGAATTAATTATAAAACAAATTAAAGTAGAATATTTGGCTAGACACCCTAGGATGAGAGCATATAGAAATGTTGTGCTTTATTTTCTAGAGAATTCTCTTGAATATGACCTTTCTATGATTCCTAGAAAACAAAATATCATTCCAAATAATCTAGATTTTTCAACTAGCTCTTGTAAAATGCCTTACCCTAGTCTAGAATATACAGTGGAAGTAAAACATTGACCATTTGTACCAAATAATATGAGGTATGGACAAGTGTTTGGTAGTGATAAAAAAATTGAAAGTTTTCTACAATCTAAAGATTAATTTTAAGATGATAGTATAGATTTGGAATCTGAATTAGAAAATCAGGAAGTTGTACATTCTATTTTAGAAAGGCAGTCAGAAAATTTAGATGTAAATACACCCATAGATAAAGTTGTAAATAAATTAGAATTCCTCGAAATAGACCCAAAAAAATGAAGAATTTGTGGTGAAAGGAGACTTTGGGGGCAAACCAATTTCCCCTTTCATATCAATTTTCGATCCTGACGCCTATGGGTTATGGCCCATAAACCATATCAAAAGCATTTATTTAGGCCTTAGCCTTTAAACCGGGACCATGCAACATTTTATCGAATTTTCCTTTAAAAACCCGGAGCCATTCCTTTATTGAAATATACATGATTACATGGGAAAAACCACAGCCAAACCATATAAAGTCGGACTTCAGAAAGATTACACCCACATCTATAAATATCGGTGGGTCAACTCTCGGGTCCATCACCTTCCCACTGTCCTTCTATATCTCTAATATCCGATCGACTAATGTCTGTTGTCCATTACATCTCCGATCCAATGGCTATCAGTGTATCTCTATGTCACATATTGGCATTTCAGATGTCAGCACACCCATATTCGCCAACCCTTAACTCCTCTGATTTTGAATTTCAATCACATCTTGACCATCAATTAGCCTCAGGATCCGACAGTTGTGATTAAATCGCACAATCGCATTTAACAAATCATCAAGGCTAGACCCCTTCTACTTCAATTTTCCAATTCGGTCAGTCTTACGGACCCGATAAGGGTATATGTTCCGTATATGAAATTTCAAGTCCATATTCGGATCCATTTTTGTGTTATTCAATGGAATTACGCTTTAAAGATACCTTCTCTGCCATACTCTGTTACGACATGCACAACACTCAGCCAACACTTAACTATGATATTTTAGATTGCCATCGATCCTTTCAGTGATTGATGGTCAATCAACACACTTATAAACAAGATTTAAACCATTCACTTATATACAACATAACTGAAATACACAAGCACACAGAAATCCACAGAACACACAATATATGTATTATACAATATTAAATATAGGCTAAGGTATTTCAGCCTTAGAACGAGTTCTCTCTCGATTACATTCTACTCACTCAGGTTTACATAAATCTCTATCTATCACTCTATATATCCCTCTCCTCTCACAGGTTTATCATATATATATAAGGACACATTGGATCAGATCACTCTGAAGGATCCGATCACATCCTTTCTTCAAAACTCTCAACTGATTGCATACATGGTAGATTACATTTAATTTAAGTCTTCTAGAGACTTATCGCCTCCATTATTTACTCTTTTTTAAACAAAAATTTTCCCCTATTAAGCTCGATGGTCCACATCTCCTCCTTCTTCGCTTTGGATTCCTCCTTTAATGAAGAGTGCCAGATTCTCCTGCATCAGATTCCTGAGGAACAAAAATTTATGACCTCTTCGTCATATGCTTCTCCTTATTCCTTAGCAATTCTACCCACTTCTTCGTGGAACTGCCTTCATGATCTTCTGTGAGCTGCAACCAACCTATGCAGGAATAGTCTTCCTCTGCTAGATGATACCTCACCAAGCTTCCTCCTCTAAGCTTTAGTCTTTTCGCATCCTTTTGGTTCTCTCCTCTGGAACCAATTGAGCACTCTTAGCTCTAGGTTGTTGCATGTCTTCTCACTTTCCGATGTCGTTCTCTGCACGACAGTAAGACCATAAACTCTCCAACTTCATCAACAGTACCTCTTTCTCCTTTTGCTTCCACTCTTCTCCCATTTCATGGGAAATCCTTTCGTTGTAACCTTAACCTTTCCCTTCTTGTAGGAAATCTTTCCCTTTAACCTTTCCCTACTCTGATACCAAATGATGAAAGGAGATTTTGGGAGTAAACCAATTTCCCCTTTCATATTAGTTCCCAATCCTGAGGCCTATGGGTTATGGCCCACAAACCCTATAAGAAGCATTTTTTTAGGTCTTAGCCTTTAAACCAGGACCATACACCATTTTATTGGATTTTCCTTTAAAACCTGGAGCCATTCCTTTATCAGGATATACAGGATTACACGGGAAAACCCACAATAGAACCATATAAAGTCGAACTTCAAAATATTATTCTTGCATCTATAAATATCGGTGGGTCCACTCGTGGGTCCATCGCCTTCGCGTGATCCTTCTATATCTTTGATCTCTGATCAGATGATCTTTGTTGTCCATTACATTCTGATCCAATGGCTATCGACATATTGCTATGTCACATATCGGAATTTCAGATGTCAGCACACCCATATTCACCACCCTTTAACTCCTTTGATTGCAAATTGCAATCACATCTTGACCATCAATCAGGCTCACGATCCAACAGTTGTGATTAAATTTTGTGATCGCATTTCACAAACCCTCAAGGCTAGATCCCTTCCACTTCAATTTTCCGATCCGATCAGTCTTACAGACTCGATAAGGTTATAGGGTCCATCTATGAAATTTCAAGTCCAAATTTGGATCTAGTTCTGTGTAATTCAATGGAATTATGCTTTAAAGCCACTTCCTCTGCCATACTCTGTTACGACATGCACAACACTCAGGAAACAATTAACTATGATATTTTATATTGCGATCGATCCTTTTAGTGATCGTTGGTCAATCAACACACTTGTAAATGGGATTTAAACAATTTATGGATATATAGAGAATAACTGAAATACACAATCACGTGGAAATCCATAGAACACACAATATATTTATTATATAATATTGAATACAGGTTAAGGCATTCAGCCTTAGAATGAGTTCTCTCATGATTACATTCTGCTCACTCAGGTTTACATAAATCTCTATCTATCACTCTATATATCCCTCTCCTCTCACATGTTTATCATATATATATATAGGGAAACATTGGATCGGATCACTGTGAAGGATCCGATCACATCCTTTCCTCAAAACTCTCAACTAATCGTATACATGACAGATTACATTTACTTTAATTCTTGTAGGGACTTATTACTTCCAACATTTACTCTTCTTTAAACATAAATTTTTCCTTATTCAGCTCAATGGTCCACGTCTCCTCCTTCTTTACTTTGAATTCCTCCTCTAATGAAGAGTGTCGGATGCTCCTGCATCAATTTGAAACACTCCAACTATAGGATATTGCTTTACCTAGAGGTCTAGTTCCACTGGAAGAGTTATTTGATTTCAATGATGTGGCTAAAAGTCCTAAGATTGAGCCCACAGGAAAAGCAATAGAGGAATATAACAAAGGCACTGAAAAAGACCCCAAAGTCATAAAACTATCTAAATCAATCCCAGCTGCTGAAAAACAAAAATACATTGATTTATTCAAGGAGTTTAGTGATGCTTTTTCCTGGAGCTATGAAGATCTTAAAAAATATGATACAAATATTATACAACAGAAAATTCCAATTAGAGAGGATCATAAAAAATTTAAGCAAAAGCTTCAAAGAATAAACCCAATTCTAATGCCTTTTGTTGAGAAGGAAATTAAGAGAACGTATGATTCTAAAATCATAGTTCCTCTTAGGTACTCTAAATGGGTTTCCAATATCGTGCCAACTAGGAACAAAAAATGTGAAATCAGATTGTGCATAGATTTTAGGAACCTTAATAAAGTCTTCCTAAAGGACAACTACCCTTTACTAAAAATGGATCATATTATACAGAAGGTAGTTGGCTCTTCTAGGATTTCTTTACTAGATGGTTTCTCAAGTTATAATAAGGTTTTAGTACACCCTAATTATCAAGATAAAATAGCCTTTACTACTCCATCGGATACCTTCATGTATGTGAAGATGCCCTTTGTGTTAATGAATGTTGGAGCCACATTTCAAAGAGCAATGGATATTGCGTTTGATAATGAAATTGCAGACTTATAGTGATCTAAGTAGATGACATCATTGTTTATTCTAAAACTGATCCATAACATTTGTCACATTTGAGAAGAGTATTTGAGAAATGTAAGTGGTTTGCGATTTCATTAAATTCCAAGAAAACATCATTTGGCCTTGAAGAGGGAAAACTTCTTGGTCATATCATATCTAAGGAAGGTATTAAAATTGATTCCAAAAGGATTGAAGCTATTTTAAAAATCAATCATCCAAGAAACATTAATGAACTTCAATCGTTGCTATTTTAAAAATCAATCATCCAAGAAACTTTAATGAACTTCAATCGTTTATTGGTAGAATAAACTTCCTAAAAATATTTATCCCTAACCTTGTAGAACTTCTCAGAAACATAAAAAACATGCTAAGAATAGATTCATAGATCAGATGGAAGATTGAAGCTAGGCAATCATTTGACCAAGTTAAACAAGCATTGACAAAAGCACCAGTCCTTATCAGTCTAGATTTTACTAAGGATTTTATAATCTTTTCATTTTCTTCTGAACATACTATTGCAGTTGTCCTTTTACAGAAAAACAATGAGGGATTTGAATAGCCCATTTCTTTCTTTAGCAAGGCTTTAAGGGATGTTGCACTCAAATATAATATAATGGAAAAACAAGGTTTCACATTGATAAAAGAAATTAAAGATTTCAGGGTCTATATCCTCCATTCTCACATAAGTGCTTATGTACCAAATGCTACAGTTAAGGATGTTTTGACACAAAATGGACTAGATTGCAAAAGAGACGAATGGATTGCCATTATTCCTAAGTATGACATGGAAATGAAACCAACCAAGCTTATAAAATGACAAGGATTAGCCAAATTGATGGTTGAATCTAACTTTAATGCTTTGGATATCAACTTTGTAGCTACATTGGATGATCAAGAGGAACAGGGAACTTGTTGGGTCCCTATAATACTAGTGATTACCCCATTACTATTGTAGTTATACCCCTTATTAATATTGTTGTGCCCTTATTATCCCCATATTGTTATTATTGTGCCCCATAGAATCCCTCTATTGTTATTTTTGTGGCTTTATATTATTATTGTTAGGTCGGCTGGGTTATATTGTGACCCCTTAGACTCCTATGTATAGAAAGGAGGTTTTGTCATTTGAATCATCCAAGAATTTTTCATTTATGTAATGTAAAGGATGTTCCCCCCTCAAAGAGGTTGAATTCTAAGGTGTTGATCTATCTTTTCTATATTTTCTTGAGCTGGTTTCATAACAACTTACCTCACGGTCCTTTGAGGAAGCATTTTTCTGCCTCGCTATAGCTGACTGAAGTATCTACCGCAAACTCATTAATGGATCATCCAATAATTCGATTGATCCGGTGATCAACAGTGTGTGCGATATTATCCTCCGATGCTTCCAATTTGTGCACCAACTCTGAGGTCCACACAATAAGACTGTCGAGCTTGCACCTTCCTTGGTTATCTGCTAACTTTGCAATCCACTCGTACAGCTTAGTAGGGAAAGATGTGAAGAAGATTTCAAGGATTTCTGTGTACAAGTAGCAATCTAACCACTCCTCTTTTGATAGTCACGGATTCATGTTCTCCCACGTCACAAACTCGTGAATTCTCCTATCCAACCAACCTTGAATTTCTTTCTTAGTTGGATTTCAATGATATGATATCAAACATCTCTATGCAAATTTAGGTCCCAACAACAAAACCATTTGTTGGCTTGTTGGGGCCTGACCCAAGTTCAGAGTCAATTAGCCAAATAAATCCCTGTACTACTGACTCTTTTGGCAACAATCTGCAGAGCGCAGAATGAGGTCTCATCCGAAGCAGTATGGGGGGATGCTGGAACTAGGTTTCTACACCCTTGAGATGTCCAAGGGGTTGATTTAGTCCAACTGTGAATACCTTCGCACAGGTTACTTTGCGCCCTTCCCTAGCCTATGAAGCCTTCGCACCCTATTATATTCGCCTTTAAATAGCCCTAACCTGGGGCTGTGGGGCTTTGACACTACTGGGGCAGCTATCTGCGCTATTTCCCTAGGTCACACTATGGATCTTACTTATCTTCTTATAAAAGTTAGTTATCTTTGTATAAACAGATACCTTATATTATATTTACCTACTCAGCACATTTATATAAGCTCGCGCAGTAAATAAACAATAAAATTACAATTCATATCCAATAATATAGGAAAAGATACATAGAAATATGGTAAAACTTCTCTTTATTAATGCTTCCAATGATTACAAACTTGACCTGCCTTGCGCACTCAGCTATAGGAGTCCGCGCACTCAGCTGCAGACTAGTAGGCCTTTACGCACTCAGCTATAGAGACTACTCCTACTGTATGACCCAAAGAAACAACTCTACACTTCAACTCAATGCTTCATCAATTTCTTAGATAGATTGATCCCTCCATTTCTCACTTAGAGCCTCACTCTTATTTATACAATCCCATGGTCCGTGGAACATGGGTAGATCTTTCAAACCAACATTATATTACAAAAATAATGGCGAAAAACCCTATGACTCTATTATGACTTCGTGCTCTGCACCCACAAATCGCGGAGTCTTTACAATGGACTTAGTCAAAACTAGGGCTTTAAGCCCCAAAACATGCCTTAGGGGGATCCCACACCCAACACATGCTCTCCAAGGAAAGAGAATCAACAATTGACGACTTGTTTGAATTATCTGAATTCCTTTTTCTTGGGATCTTCACTATCGTCACTTTGCTCCAATTTCTTTTCATCGGCCCATATAACACTTCAGTTTAAATTTTTTACTCCTTGTGTCTTCAGGGAAGATCTTAATTTCATCTCTTCGGGATTGTTTTCATTCCATAAATCTAGTTTTCCTTCTGATATTTTATCCTTTTTATTCAGGGTCTCTTCTATAATACCAGTGGAACTTATAGCATCATTCAAAGCAACATTAGCATGTGGCTCTCCAATAATTATAATTCTATGAAAATCATACTCATTTCTAGGAGCTCCTCTTTTGAGAGATTTCTTACTTTTCTTAGGCCCTATAATTAAAGACAATTTTTTAGTAAATAAATGAATAATATGCAATCCTACAAGAACCAAACTACCCAAACTGCATTAATTAAAAACTCTAGAAAATAATGTCGACTAGGCGCCAAGCATAAGATGTTCACAAAGTTACTTTCTGCCTAAGCCAAGTTTCAAACTCATACAAGTACTACTCCCATTACTAGATGTTAACTTTGGCTAGAAGAAGATATATAAAATAGGTATCATTCACAGAAATGGTAATCTTTGTTCAATAAAAACAAGTAGACAATTATTTCTAGTTTCTTTAGTTTAGTAAGAAAAAATCTAAATCATCAAAAAGTGAGCATGTTCTCTCCTTGGTTCTTCATCCAAAAAATATGTTAAAGATAGACCTCTAGTTCTTCAGTGAGCTGGAGACATATCAACAATTTAAAAATGTTTCCATTATCTAAAGGCCTTGTTCTATCACACGTTTATAAGCCAACACTTAAGTAACTTCAAAGAGCCTAGAGATCAACAATATAAAACAAGAAAACAAAAAACGATGAGAACTATGGAAATATGTTACCAGAAATGAGAAACAAAAAATGAAATGTGAAATGGATTCAATATGGGAAATGTGATTCTGAGGTTTCACCATGAGAATCATTTTACAGTTATTTTCAACACATCACAAGAATAACTAAAAGTGCTAGTTATCAACATTCATCATATAGAAACAATGTCTTAAAAAACAAAAATCTAAAATTGAGAAGAGATATCAAATTCAAATTTCATAATACATATTCAAAAGAAAAATCAGCCATCCTCAGTAGCAAGATTCATATTATAACAAAGTTTGCAACAATGAAAATATCTAAAAAATCACTATACAGTCCATAAACTACTATATATGCATCCAGGCCCTATATCTATTGAGCATCGAGGGGAATCAAAATATTCCAGATGTGAACCTCTCATTAGTCAGTTCTTAACAGACCTAGGGTTAATATGGATCTATGATGCATAATGGTGATGGTTGTATTGTATACCACGTCTTGATGTCCTTGTTTTTATTTGTCCACAATATAATCCTCTTGGCCAACTCACCTTAGGAGCTACAAAGGCATATTGATGCCTTATCCAACATCTGGAACCTTTGACAATTCATAAACCTTATTTCTACAAAGGTGAATTGATGCCTAATCCAACATCTGTGACCTTTGACAATTCACAATTAACGTTCATATAACAAAGGTTATAAACTTCAATGTGTCTCAACAAGCTCTCACCAACTACCACTTTTACTTCCAAGGGTATGAGATTGTGATTATCAATACCTACAAATACATGGGGGTTCAGTCATTAGGGCCTTGATTCACTTTGAGGCATGATTTCTAGACTAATCTTAACAAGACATATGGTCCACTTTCCTAATTCAAGGGAGTTATTTCAACTCCACTTCCTAGAGATATCTTGGCTAAGATATACCTCTTTGAAACAATCGTCAAACACATTGTCCTGTGTTGCTCTAAGACCTAGGGAGCTAGCCTACTTTGGGTTAACTAGGCTAAAATAGAGAGAATCGCCACCCTTCCATTAAAATGCATCATCCATAGCCCTAGCACATCATCCAAACAAAGTTCAATAACCATCTTTTCAGCCTCAAGGTCATCTTTGGACTTATCTCCATTCTTCACATAGTTTGAACCTTGTGAGAATTAATGTCAAGGAAGGGATCAATAACTATTATCACTTAAATCCACCTCATCAAGATGTCAACTTGAGGATACACAAAGGAAATCTTCCTTGTCACCTCTCACTTTATGTTATTTTTTAAATAAATAAAAGCAAAGGGGGTATCCTCATTTGCAATTCACAATTATAGTGACACTTGCATACTATGTATTGTCAATAAAGCTCATGAAGGAATACTATATGACCATGATCTATAGTGCATCAATTAGGCCATGGAGCCATTCCTCAAAAATAGGGGCTAAATAGGAAAAAAATCCTTCTCATACAGATCTTCCTAATATTGGCTCACAATTTACACCATCATGTACCATGCAGTTATCAACATTACCAAATATGAATGCAACAGTAGTACCAACATCAGCGTTGTTTCAAAAAACTTTCATAGATTCACAACAAGTGCATCCATATATTCTTCTGTATGAATCTCTTATGTCAATTATCTCTATTGTGTTTATGTTGTCTCAGACCCACATTTGTTCTTATTGGGATCTACACTCTAACTAGTAACGCATGATGCCTTTTGGCAATCAAGGGTCATTAGCAGATGAGACGCTGATGATAACAACATTTTCTAATATAGGGGGAGGTGTGTCACCATGTTCTATGTTGAGTTTGTTATTTATGTGGGATGATCATTGTTTGTGTAATATTTCATTTTTATTTATTTTTTGTCTCCCCAATATCTCTAAGATGAATAGTTTGATTGTGTGTTAATATTGTGTGTCAGCATCTCAAAATGGTTCCTCTCCATCAGATGGAGGCAGGCATAAGTGGGATAATGCTTGGCATATTTTTGCAGATTGTATTCATGGGAAAGGGTCTCTAATACCTCGTACATACATGTTCACACCCCTTTCTCAAGAACAATAGCAATAGTATCTAGCAGCATTATTGAATTCATGAATAGTACAACTCCTTTTACATTAGTTAATGCCATTGATACAAGGAATCATGTTTGTCAAGGAGCCATTTATTGCCGACTAGAATGACTGGGGCTTCTAACTTAGGGAGGGGTGGGAGAAAGAATATCCCTCATTAAATTATGATTCCACCTCACCCACTCACATTTTCACCATGAGTGTGGAGTACACCAACGAATGAAGGGGTGTAGTGGTCCTCCATTCAGAGGATTCAACATCTTGAACCCCATCAAATGGCTGCAGTGAGGCATCCCTATCAATATGTACAACTTGGACACTAACCTACACCAAGAAGTGTTGCACCTTTGGTGCTTTAGTTACCTTTCTTTAGGCCATGGGTTTCTCCTCCTCAAGGACCACCAACAAAGTCTAGCTTACAAATTTCTATTTTTCCAGTTCCAGAAGGAACTCGGGATGCACTAAATAACCGGAGGAATTTTGTATCAACTTTTATACCATATACGTTAATGACACTTGTCATTCCTAATTTACCAAGTATGGTGGGGGCTACTATAGTTCAAAATGGTACTAATATTTGTACAAATGTTCCAAAAACAAGTTAGGTAGTTGGTAGGTAGTCCAGCAAGGAGAAAAAACATAGAAAGAGGAATAATAAAAGTGTTTCAAAAGAAATTGTTTGAATTGGTTGCTTGTAAGTGACATGCATTGTTACCAAACACCCTACTGAACCCAACCCAATATCTAATCTTGGGTCATTAATGATTGTCTCAACTACTTAAAATGCTCTCATTTCACAAGCTAATGACATCAGAGGTACATCTTATGTTTCTCATTTCCAAGTAATAAGTAGAGGAGAAACTAGACATAGAATTATATTTTTTGAAGAAACAAGAACTCATATAGAATAGGAAAAATTGAATGTTGAAGATGTTACTTCTATTGCAACTACTATGGTTAGGAACAACTGAGGAATTTGGAGTCTGTCATCTCAAAAAAATTCTCAATTAATTTCAAACTTTGAATCAAATCTTGCTTCTATAGTTGTGGAAACAATTGTTTCTACATCAATTGCTAAGCATGTAACAGTAGCAACCAAGATTGCATTTGATGCTACTTTACAACTTACAAGCAAAGAACATGGCAAAGGAGGCTCTAAGTTCTTATGGTAAACATGATTCTATTTTCTATAATGAAGTTGGATTTCTTGAAGGAAGCCAAGGCCATTCAAAAAAAGAGGGTTGAAGTTGATACTTCTTCTACAAAGAGGGAAAAGAATTTTGATGCATTTGTGAGGGTAGCTAAACTATCTACACAAGTTGTATCTCAAGCAGGAGTTGTTGTGGCTATGGGTGATCTTGTTCCATTACCATTGAATGTTTTACTAGAAGTTGGTCCTATTATGCCTCTATACCAATAGGTGTCATATTTCATGATTGACTTGATTTAGCTTTGTAATATGTTCATACCTTTACTTGTTGCAAAGGTTTTCCATATTTGTAAAAATTCAAAAAATTAAAAAAATGTAAAGAGGGTATACCCTAAAAGAAAAATCAAAGGGTGAAAAGAATAAAAAGAAGGTCAAAAAAATGAAAGAAAATGAACCCCAACAAAAAGAAAGACCAGGAAAATGAGCAAGTCTAAATGCCATTACTTTTTTACTTTTGTATAATAAAAATTGTGTATAGTTTGTCACTTATGCCACAATTCATGAATAGTCAAATAGTTTAAGCTTGGCTAGTTCATATTTCAATTTCATGTTTAGAAGTAGAGAATAAATATCTGACCAACAGTGTAATGTTGGCAGATAAGTAGATAGATAGAGTGAAAAAAGGAGCTTAACAGTTTAATCTGAGCCCTTGGATGTAATAAGTGTAGACTTAGATAGGCATTACCATGTAAAAAAAAAGAAAAATTGATAAGGGTTTACGAGTCTAAGTGCAACCTAATAAAGAAGTGAAAATGCTAGGTTAAAGTAGGTAGGGTAAGTAGGTGATGGTTGTAGAATGATATTTGGTGAATGATGATTCTAAATGTGTAAATCTTTTACTTTCATCACAAGGCAAAATCATGTATCACATGGAAGGCACATCAAGCAAGCAAAGTAAAAAATAATTAACTTCCCTTCTCATTTCCCCTAAATTTTCAATAATTTCCCCTAAGTGCCAAGGTATCTATCAAAATTAGAGGGGCTCAGAGCATTTCTCTGACTTTTGGAGGGACACGACCCTCATCCCAATAATTTATAATGCCTAAGTACTTAAACCTCTTCATCAATGATCACACCCCTTCACCAGTTATTCATTCCCTTTATAAAGTTTTCTAAGTAAAATCCTATTTTACTTAGGGAAATTAAAATATTTTCCATAAAAAACCCTCATTTTTCACTTTAGCCTATGTTTCAAACTCGTACATGAAAATAGTTCAAACTTAGCACGCACTTCACAAAATCATATTAACTTTTAACTTATATTATTTAATTTCCCTATATAAACATTACCCATTCCCGTATTACTATAACTATACAAAAAACCCCAAATTTTATATATCTCGCCCCTCAGTTAAATATAACCATAATACACTCTTAATTGGGATTAACTAGTTAATCTGTAATTAATTAAGAACCCTGACCCTGCCATGTTAATATAAGGATTAATTAACCCCGACAGTTAATTAATAACTTTTTTAGCCAATCACATCACCCCCAATGTAGTTATAAACCTTTAAATTATGTCGGGTCTGCCCTCATTAAAATCCTATAACTTCACCTCCCCGATAGTCGTTCGATCAAGCCCCTTAGATCCAACAGTTTTCGTGCATATCACACAGCCCTTTTCCACCGAACATTAACACGCAATGGTGAGCGGTTTTCTGAACAATGCCATCGCCACGTGTCGCTCATCGTACGGAATTTCTCGGTCTAGACCAAATACCGCCTCCCCTCCATTAGCGGTGCGATGAAAACTGCTTGCCGCCTCTCGCTAACGACAAAACACCAAATCGTTCACCTGCTGATGCCACCTGTCCAAATCCCGAAACCTACCAAATCTTTTGTTTTGTATAAAAAACAAAAGAAATCAGTTTGTTGTCCTATTATACGAAAGCATACTTCCATGCAAACTAAACGTCGAGGTCAACTAGTTCCTGCACCCAACAGTAATCCACCCTCAGGCTTGCAATTCGACACTACTCTAAGTCGGCCATTCACACCCATTCTACCTGCAATCCATTGCCCAACTCTAAAAACAGGTATTTACCAATTCCCATCAAGAAACCCTATGAATATCTACTTTCCTTTGTAATTAGAAATGAAAAACCCAAATTTTATCATAATTCAATTGCTACATTCATAATTCAAGTTTCCCAGACCCTCTATCTTCGCCAATTTCTCTTAAAGAACCCCAGTTTCCTATCTGAATCCACAAGAACTAGAAATGGAAGCCCTTGCTTCCCTAAATATTGCACCCATCACTACCCCTTGCCATGATTTGGACTATCTACCCCTTGCAGATAAGGATTTTCAAATAAAATACTTGAATACTGATAAAAACCACCTGAAAGTATTTTTCCAATGCCGAGACAATCACTTGAATGGCTATGATACCATAGGACTTTGGGAATCCAATCTCCCAATGTACTTTCTCCCCCTGTACATGTTTTCCCTGACATAATCCATCAGTGCCATGCAAACTATGACCCAAACCTCAGAGCAGTAATGTCCCCAAATCAAACTATCCTCTTCACAATTACTGCAGACTCAATCAATGAGATGCTTCAGTTTCATCCTGGTCAAGCCCTCACCTCCATCACTTGGAGGTTTTCTTGAAAAATCATCTAAATTGTCCCAATCTGAGCTCAGTTGCCTTTGTCAAACTTGTATGGATAACGAGCATCAACCCAAAGATACTCCTTCTTATATGTCAGTTTTCTTCATAGAGACAGGCAAAAATATAGTTGATATGATAGCTGCAGTTATGGGATTCAATATTAGTGAATATGTAGATGAATTAACCCTAGTTCTCATGTCTATCTTTACCCTTGGTCAGCCCCCTGCTGTCAAGTACAATTATGCTACATTTATTGCCGGTAAAATCCATGACCAGTTCATGAAACTGGAAAATGAAAAGGTGTTCAAGTATTCTACATTCATCTATCACCTTATCCTCTACTATTACTCTAACAAATTCCCATTTTCTGTGAACAAACTTGATACAAAGGGTAATCCAAGGTCTATCATTTTTTGGACTTCTATTTTCCACCAATATTTTGCTTGCCCTTATTCATATAATGAATTCATTGACCAATTTGTCCACCCGGTGACCACCATGATGACAGGAAATCCTCCTCCTAGGATAAGTGATGAAATCAAAAGGATCCTTCAGCTATCAAAATAATACAAGGTAGGTGACTGTTACTTGTACCAAAATCACACAGATATCTGGATATATGGCTGTGAACTTCCTCCATTCAAGCTACCAAAATATGTCCCAATGAGGTTGTTTGCATTGGAGTATTATAGACAAATGATAAGCTCATGTCAGATCCACTTTACCAAGGCCAAGAAGAAAGCACAGTTGAGAATCAAGGATCACCTAGGCCCATTTGTCTGCAATAATAGAGAAGCAGGCAAAGTAGCAGAAGAAATCCTAGAAAACCACATGAAATTAAACAAAAGCTTTGGTTGGAAATATGACCCCCACAGTTTCATCTGCGATAGGAGAATGAAAAATAGGTTATCACCTTATTTTCATCACAAAATCCTAGAAATTGAGCAATATGCAAACATGGATGAATGGAGGGAAGGGACTCTTGTAGAGATGGATAGTGACCAGGTCAATGTAGAAAATGTAATGAAAGACCTAGAAAAAACACTTGACCTAGACTCTTGTGAACAAGTACCAGTTGGGACTTCTCAAAAGCCAACATAAGGGACTAGTGCCTCAACAGCAGATACTTCTCAAAGGCACTCATAGGAAACAAGTGCACCACTTGCAGAATCATCACAGGAAAAAGAACAAGGGACCAGTACTTCAGCAACAGGGCAATCAAGCATGTGAAAGTAACCTGAAATCTCTCAAGAATAGGCTCAAACACAGACTCGTCCAACTCAAGTTAACATGGAAGATCCCCCAGTTTTGGAGACTCCTTTGAATGACGAAAGTTTTTTAAAAAGAGACAAGGAAGTAGCTACCCATGCCAGTGGTCCTTCAGACCAACTTGGTGATAAGAGGCACAAGCTAAATCCACATTCAAAAGAGGAATTTTTTGAAGAAACTACAGGGACTCTAAGGAAAGAAGGTGCAGACAGTTAGCATACTTTCCTAGTAGGTGGGACACCTTCTAGCTCACAAATAAAAGATTTGGAAAGAAAGCAAAGTGCTGAAGTATCATCCTTCAGGCCTTCATCTAACAAGTCCTTAGACATCAAAAAACAATTCAAAGAAATAAAGGCCAGAAATGAACCGTTAAAGGCCCAAGTCTACAATCAATATTTGAAGATGGCTCCTACCAATAAGACAAAGTTGATGTCAGCTTATGGCATCAAGGAAGGAAAAATGCAGATGAGCTTTTTTAAGCCTAAAGTACAACAGCCCCAATAACTTGCAGACTACCTCAAAACTGATTTTGAGGTTTTGGCAAAGGACATTCACCCCATAGATCAAATGGAATTGCACAAGCAGATAGGGGAAATGGTGTATTCAACATTGACAAGTAAAGCCATGATGGCACGTAGGTTAGAAAAATCACTGAATAATACCAATGCTCAGCTACAGTTAGAAAGAGCCTCCTCACAAGAAAAAGACAATAGAATTAAATCATTGGAGGAGTTGATTCTTGGATTGGGTCATAACCCAAAAGATGTAAAAGTTGCAAAGGCCATAATAAAAAAGAAAAATGAAGATATAGCGGCCCTAAGAAAGCATCTGAAACTGCCACCACTGATGCATCCACAAACTGCTGAAGTTATTGAAAAGAAAGCCAAAGAAGAGCTTATGGACCTACTCCTCAAGCTAAATGAACAATTGAAGGAGACTGAGCAAGAATTATAAAAATCACTAAAAAGCAGGTAGAATAATTTGACCTCTCAGCCTCAAAATGTAGTACCAGTGGTTTCCACTTCATTCCCTTCTACACTTGCACCTAATGCCCCTCTGATTATAGCTAAGACTATTGAAGCAACATTTACATATACAGGTGCAGCACAGGTAGGAACTTTAGGTCAGAGCACTGAAGAATTAATTAAGTCCATGGAGGAGATGAAACTCCAAGTTTCTGAACTCCAAAAAGTAAAGGAAAAATTTGTCACCTTGGAGCAGAAATATGATGTGTCAAAGATCAATTTTGTTGAAGAAGTGAGGAAAAATAAAGGCTTGGCTCAACAAATAAAAACACTGGAAAAATATCTCACCTTTGAAAAGCCTTTAACAGATATTAGAAAAACATTGTGGACCAACATCACTCGATCAATAAACGATGTTTGGTCATCAATATAGATCATTTTTTAACAGATTGAACTGGTGAAAGTTGCTCTTCAAGAAACTCAAAAAACCAAGGAAGAGCCATGAGGGAAGCCTGAGGACGTTATCAGGCTGATAAAATTTTTGAACGGTAGGACCAGGCATCAATTAGAACAACTACATATTGAATATAGCACTGGAACCATCCTTTAAATAAAAAAGGTTTTGACAAAAAGGTCTCTAATGCAAAACCTAGAAAGAAAATGTAAGAACATGTAGGAAAACATAGACGAATTTATTGAAAAGTTTGCCATTTTACAGAGTAAAGGACTTCAATGTACTTTAGTGATCAATGATAAGTTAATGAGGCATGAGGATTATGTCGAAATACCATATCAGTATGCAAACAACCAAGCCAGTTCCTCTGCTAGTCCACCTGCACCCAAAGGATTTCCTACTGGCAAGGTTCTCTATGACAGTTTGGAGAACCTATTTTATGTTGAGCATGAATTGAAACACTTGTTTCCTGTACAACCAAATTTTGTAAAAGACATAGAGGCTGATGAAATATTCCGAAAGCTTCAAAGGACCCAGATACCAAGGGATGATTGGTGGAGAGATATGACAAAAATGCTATGATTTACCTTGGTAAAAAGTAAATTGAAGTATTTACCATAGTTAACTTTGGTAAAAGAAGATTAATGAGGATAAAGCAAGTAAATAGTATCAAAACAGGTTAAAGAGTATCATTCAAAAGTCAAAAGCAATCATCCAACATAGAATTACGAGCAATACAACAAGATGCTCAATCATAGGGCCTGCCTCCAGCTCATTCACAAAAATAGGGACAACAAATCAGCAATTCACTTTCAGTTTCTATCTTTGAGACCATTTGTCTCTACTTTTATGTAAAATATATTGAGTTTCCCTAGAATATATCTCTCTCAGTTAAGAGATATTTTGCTCTAAATTTTTGTATAAGTACTTCCTCATTCGGAGCACTTATTGTTGATTCTTAGACATTTATGTATACTTATTATTTTCGAATAGAAGTGTTATTAGAACAACTCTTGTATGGCTGGCTGGAAGCAGTAATAAAGCAAAGGACTTTCATAGGATTCATGTGTCAAAAATTGGACAAATAAGTATTCTATATCTCATGTTTTACTATTTTTTGGTTTAATATTTCACATATGTTTCATATCTTAGGAAGTTCTTTGTTGCATTATGTTTTTAAAATCGTTTATGTTCTTAATGTTTTTATCTAAACTATCATAGACAGGGAATTCTTAGTTTCTCCTTGTTTCGTAGTTTATCATTATGGTCATTTAATAAGAATTTCTTAACTACCTTTTATTAATGATCACCAATTTTCCCTCCCCTTGAAATTTGTTGAAGGATTCTTAACTGCCCTTCCTCCCTTTCGAAACCATTCCACCCTTTCAAGTTTCCATTTGTCTCTTGTTTAGCTATCTTGCTTTGTCAAGCCCCCCTTTGTTGAATCAACCCAATCAGTTAAGCCATCTTCAATTGACTCCATAGCCCAATGGCCTGAAATACTCTGTTTTACCCATTTGCTCTTGAATTTCACCACCAATCAAAAGAAAAACCCCCCAAGCTTTCATAACTAGCCTAATATCCCATAAACAAAGCTAAATCATAAAGAGAGAGCCCTCTTTGAGTACAGATTGGCTAGATTCTGTATTTAAAAGTTGTTTTGTGGTTACCTCAGACCCCTTTCCTTCTTCTAATATCTTCAAGGAAAATCTAAGTGATAACAGGTCGAGAGGCTTATTGGAAGCTAATGAACCAAGAAGAAAATATTAAAAAGGATGATAATGTTCACAGTGAAACACCAACTCAACAAATTGTTATTAAAAATGACAATATTGTTAAATATTACAAGTCGAAGGATAAGAGAGATGTGTTCAATAATGAAACCTCAAGGAATATAAAAGAAGGCATGACAGGTTCTACAATAGAATTGTTAAGCATATGGACAAGGATGTTACACAAATGCTAGATCGTTCACAATATGATATCTCAATAGAAAAGGATGTCGAAGTTCATAACGCGAATCAAACCCTTGGTGCAACCCAACTTGTTGTACCCATTTCTATTACAGAGGCAGTTGCAAGGGGGAAAATAGTAGCTCTTGAAACTGAACTCGTTAGAAAAATCACACGAAACCATTTTCTTCAAAGGCTAACAACATCAAGGAGGGCTTTCTTGTGGAGTTTGGTGATCTAGTAAGGATGTTTTCACTTCTATCATATTTGCTTTAGCATTGCAATATCCTTGAGCATTTCCTCTGTCATTTCTAAGAGAAAACACGGATTGGGAATTAAATTTTTGTTAACAACCTAAATGCCTTATTTGGTTCTCAAAATCATGTTGAATCATTAAAATATTTCTAGGTTGTCTCTGGTGAAGAGGGCCTTCGTGGTATTTGTGTTTCAGCCAAAGTAATGAGATTGAAGGATGGGAAAGATATTGTTCATTATGATGTACTAATTTTAGATGAAGGTCATTTAAATCATCAGACTTAGTATCTTACATCGTTATTTATTTTACAATTCTCTTTATGATTTTTTTTAAAAGTAGAAATCACTGATTTAAGAATGGAAGCATACATGATATGATTTATGGCATATAATTTATGCAGGCGTAGGTTAGCTTCAAGAGTGGATATCATTGAAGAGAGATATTAGAAAAGCACCTAGAATTTATATGGCTCATCCTATGATTGTAATCAAATTAAAGGCACACATAAGTGCTACAGACAATCTGTGGGTAATTATATGTGAAATTTGTGATATCATGTGGATGCATGGATATTTGATGGGTAATCTCTTGTTATTTTCTCACACCAATTTTATATTAGAACACTAGACACTTTTTCATAATATCTTAATTTGTATGCTTGCCTATGGCTTTTTGTCTATATAGCACAAGTTAAAGGGAAGTGACCTCGAAATTGTTCTTCCTTGTTACATTTTATTGATGAGGGTGCAATATTAAAAATGAGTTACAAACTATGAAGTATGTAGATATACTACCACCCCTGAAGGACTCATCTCCTATTTTTCTAGTGCTAGAGATGAGTGGACACCTTGGAGGATGTTAGTGATGGTCCATCTCTTAGAGAATCTCTTAGAAATAGGGAGCATCCAACAGATGTCCTTCTTAGAGAGGAAACACTCTGAGATGTCTCTTCTTACACAAGAATGTCTAAACATTCCTTGTCCATGGGCTATTTTATGGTGTCAACATTGATTTGATGCCCTTTTAAGCCAACTATATTAAAACTAAATCATTCACAAATTCGAAGCCTAACCTATGTCCAAAAATGTGGACAACTACAATATCTTTATAGGGTCATTTTTTGAAGTTATATGCTTGGAGATTATTATTTGTCTGTGGGGTTAGAGATTCCATAGGTAACAATGAATTTTTGTTGTGGGTAGCCAAAATATTGAACAAAATTGGGTTTGTAGTTTCAGTATTCTACATTCATCTATCACCTTATCCTCTACTATTAGTAAAAAATTCCCATTTTCTGTGAACAAACTTGATACAAAGGGTAATCCAAGGTATATCATTTTTTGGACTTCTATTTTCCACCAATCTTTTGCTTGCCCTTATTCATATAATGAATTCATTGACCAGTTTGTCCACCCAGTGACCACCATACTGACAGGAAATCCTCCTCCTAGGATAAGTGATGAAATCAAAAGGATCCTTCAGCTATCAAAATAATACAAGGTAGGTGACTGGTACTTGTACCAAAATCACACAGATATCTGGATATATGGCTGTGAACTTCCTCCATTCAAGCTACCAAAATATGTCCCAATGAGGTTGTTTGCATTGGAGTATTATAGACAAATGATAAGCTCATATTAGATCCACTTTACCAAGGCCAAGAAGAAAGCACAGTTGAGAATCAAGGATCACCTAGGCCCATTTGTCTGCAATAATAGAGAAGCAGGCAAAGTAGCAGAAGAAATCCTAGAAAACCACATGAAATTAAACAAAATCTTTGGTTGGAAATATGAACCCCATAGTTTCATCTATGATATGAGAATGAAAAATAGGTTATCACCTTATTTTCATCACAAAATCCCAGAAATTGAGCAATATGCAAACATGGATGAATGGAGGGAAGGGACTCTTGTAGAGATGGATAGTGACTAGGTCAATCTAGAAAATGTAATGAAAGACCCAGAAAAAACACTTGACCTAGACTCTTGTGAACAAGTACCAGTTGGGATTTCTCAAAATCCAACACCAGGGACTAGTGCCTCAACAACAGATACTTCTCAAAGGCACTCATAGGAAACAAGTGCACCACTTGCAGAATCATCACAGGAAAAAGAACAAGGGACCAGTACTTCAAAAACAGGGCAATCAAGCATGTCAAAGTAACCTGAAATCTCTCAAGAACAGACTCAAACACAGACTCGTCCAACTCAAGTTAACATGGAAAATCCCCCAGTTTTGCAGACTCCTTTCAATGAGGAAAAAAGTTTAAAAAGAGACAGGGAAGTAGCTACCCCTGCCAGTGGTCCTTCAGACCAGCCTGGTGCTAAGAGGCACAAGCTAAACCCACATTCAGAAGAAGAATTTTTTGAAGAAACTACAATAAGTTTGAGGAAAGAAGGTGCAGACAGTCAGCATACTTTCCCAGTAGGTGGGACACCTTCTAGCTCACAAAGAAAATAGCTAGAAAGACAACAAAGTGCTGAAGTATCGTCCTTCAGGCCTTCATCTAACAAGTCCTTAGACATCAAAGAAAAATTCAAAGAAATAAAGGCCAGAAATGAATCGTTAAAGGCCCAAGTCTACAATCAATATTTGAAGATGGATCCTACCAATAAGACTAAGTTGATGTCAGCTTACGACATCAAGGAAGGCAAAATCCAGATGAGCTTTCTTAAGCCCAAAGTACAATAGCCCCAATAACTTGCAAACTACCTCAAAACTAATTTTGAGGTTTTGGCAAAGGACATTCACCCCATAGATCAAATAGAATTGCACAAGCAGATAGGGGAAATGGTGTATTCAACATTGACAAGTAAATACATGATGGCACACGGGTTAGAAAATTCACTAAATAATACCACTGCTCAGCTAGAGTTAGAAAGAGCCTCCTCACAAGAAAAATACAATAGAATTAAATCATTGGAGGAGTTGATTATTGGATTGGGTCATAACCCAAAAGATGTAAAAGCTGCAGAGGCCCTAATAAAAAAGAAAAATGAAGATATAGCTGCACTAAGAAAGCAGCTGAAACTGCCACCACTGATGCATCCACAGACTGCTGAAGTTATTGAAAAGAAAGCCAAAGAAGAGCTTATGGACCTACTCCTCAAGCTAAATGAACAATTGAAGGAGACTAAGCAAGAATTAGAAAAATCACTAAAAAGCAGGTAGAATAAGTCGATCTCTTAGCCTCAAAATGTAGTACCAGTGGTTTCCACTTCAGTCCCTTCTACACTTGCACCTAATGCCCCTCTGATTATAGCTAAGACTATTGAAGCAACAGGTACAGATACAGGTGCAACATAGGTAGGAACTTTAGGTCAGAGCACTGAATAATTAATTAAGTCCATGGAGGAGATGAAACTCCAACTTTCTAAACTCCAAAAAGTAAAGGAAAAAATTGTCACCTTGGAGCAGAAATATGATGTGTCAAAGATCAATTTTGTTGAAGAAGTGAGGAAAAATAAAGGCTTGGCTCAACAAATAAAAACGTTGGAAAAATATCTCACCTTTGAAAAGCCTTTAACAAATATTAGAAAGAAATTTTGGACCAACATCACTCAATCAATAAACAATGTTTGGTCATCAATACAGATCATTTTTTAGCAGATTGAACTAGTGAAAGTTGCTCTTCAAGAAACTCAAAAAACCAAGGAAGAGCTATGAGGGAAGCCTGAGGAAGCTATCAGGCTGATAAAATTTTTGAACAGCAGGACTAGGCATCAATTAGAACAACTGAATATTGAATATAGAACTGGAACCATCCTTGAAATCAAATTTTTTTTGACAAAAAGGTCTCTAATGCAGAACCTAGAAAGAAAATGTCAGAACATGTAGGAAAACATAGATGAATTTATGGAAAAGTTTGGCATTTTAAACAGTAAAGGACTTCCAAGTCCTTTAGTGATCAATGATAAGTTAATGAGGCATGAGGATTATGTCGACATACCGTATCAGTATGAAAAAAACCAAGCTAGTTCCTCTGCTAGTCCACCTGCACCCAAAGGATTTCCTACTGGCAGGGTTCTCTATGATAGTTTGGAGAACCTCTTTTATGTTGAGCATGAATTGAAACACTTGTTTCCTATATAGCCAAATTTTGTAAAATACATAGAGGCTGATGAAATATTCCGGAAGCTACAAAGGACCTGGATACCAAGGGATGATTGGTGGAGAGATATGACAGAAATGCTATGATTTACCTTGGTAAAATGTAAATTGAGTATTTACCATAGTTAACTTTGGTAAAAGAAGATTAATGAGGATAAAGCAAGTAAAGAGTATCCGAACAGGTTAAAGAGTATCATTTAAAAGTCAAAAGCAATCATCCAACATAGAATTACGAGCAATACAGCAAGATGCTCAATCATAGGGCCTGCCTCCAGCTCATTCACAAAAATAGGGACAACAAGTCAGCAGTTGACTTTCAGTTTCTATCATCGAGACCATTTGTCTCTACTTTTATGTAAAATATATTTACTTTCCCTAGAATATATCTCTCTCAGTTAAGAGATATTTTGCTCTAAATTTTTGTATAAGTACTTCCTCATTCAGAGCACTTAGTGTGGATTCTTAGACATTTATGTATACTTATTATTTTCGAATAGAAGTGTTATTAGAACAACTCTTGTATGGCTGGCTGGAAGTAGTAATAAAGCAAAGGACTTCAAAGGATTCATGTGTCAAAAATTGGACAAATAAGTATTCTATATCTCATGTTTTACTATTTTCTGGTTTAATATTTCACATGTGTTTCATATCTCAATTACAAACGAAAAAGTATATCTTAGGTAAGTGCTTTGTTGCATTATGTTTTTAAAATCATTTATGTTCTTAATGTTTTTATCTAAACTATCATAGACATGGAATTCTTAGTTTCTCCTTGTTTCGTGGTTTATCATTATGGTCATTTAATAAGAAATTCTTAACTGCCTTTTATTAATGATCACCCATTTTCCCTCCCCTTGAAATTTGTTGAAGGATTCTTAACTGCCCTTCCTCCCTTTCGAGACCATTCCACCCTTTCAAGGTTCCATTTGTCTCTTCTTTAGCTATCTTGCCTTGTGAAGCCCTCCTCTATTGAATCAAACCAAACAGTTAAGCCATCTTCAATTGACTCCATAGCCCAATGGCTTGAAATACTCTTTTTTACCCATCTGCTCTTGAATTTCACCACCAATCAAAATAAAAACCCCCCAAGCTTTCATAACTAGCCTAATATCCCATAAACAAAGCTAAATCATAAAGAGAGAGCCCTCTCTGAGTACAGATTGGCTAGATTCTGTATTTAAAAGTTGGTTTGTGGTTGCCTCGGACCCCTTTCCTTCTTTAATATCTTCAAGGAAAATTTGAGTGATAACAGGTCGAGAGGCTTATTGGAAGCTAATGAACCAAGAAGAAAATATTAAAAAGGATGATAATGTTCACAGTGAAACACCAACTCAACAAATTGTTATTAAAAATGACAATATTGTTAAATATTACAAGTCGAAGGATAAGAGAGATGTGTTCAATAATGAAACCTCAAGGAATACAAAAGAAGGCATGACAGGTTCTACAATAGAATTGTTAAGCATGTGGACAAGGATGCTACACAAATGCTAGATTGTTCACAATATGATATCTCAATAGAAAAGGATGTCGAAGTTCATAAGGCGAATCAAACCCTTGGTACAACCCAACTTGTTGTACCCATTTCTATTACAGAGGCAGTTGCAAGGGGGGAAATAGTAGCTCTTGAAACTGAACTCGTTAGAAAAATCACACGAAGCCATTTTCTTCAAAGGCTGACGACATCAAGGAGCGTTTTCATGTGGAGGTTGGTGATCTAGTAAGGATGTTTTCACTTCTATTGTATTTGCTTTAGCATTTCAATATCCTTGAGCATTTCCTCTGTCATTTCTAAGAGAAAACATGGATTGGGAATTAAATTTTTTTTAACAACCTAAATGCCTTATTTGGTTCTCAAATCATGTTGAATCATTAAAATATTTCTAGGTTGTCTCTGGTGAAGAGGGCCTTCATGGTATTTGGGTTTCAGCCAAAGTAATGAGATTGAAGGATGGGAAAGATTTTGTTCATTATGATGAACTAATTTTAGATGAAGGTCATTTAAATCATCAAACTTAGTATTTTACATCTTTATTTATTGTACAATTCTCTTTATGAGTTATTTTTTTAAGTAGAAATCACTGATTTAATAATGGAAGCATACATGATATGATTTATGGAATATCCTTCAATTTATGCAAGCATAGGTTAGCTTCAAGAGTGGATATCATTTAAGAGAGATATTAGAAAAGCACCTAGAATTCATATGGCTCATCCTATTATTGTAATCAAATTGAAGGCACACAAAAGTGCTGCAGACAATCTGTGGGTAATTATATATGAAATTTGTGATATCATGTGGATGCATGGATATTTGATGGGTAATCTCTTGTTATTTTCTCACACCAATTTTATATAAGAACACTAGACACTTTTGCACAATATCTTAATTTTTATGCTTGCCTATGGATTTTTGTCTATATAGCACAAGTTAAATGGAAGTGACCTCGAAATTGTTCTTCCTTGTTACATTTTATTGATGAGGGTGCAATATTAAAAATGAGTTACAAACTATGAAGTATGTAGATATACTACCACCCCTGAAGGACTCATCACCTATTTTTCTAGTGCTAGAGATGAGTGGACACCTTGGAGGATGTTAGTGATGCTCCATCTCTTAGGGAATCTCTTACAAATAGGGGACATCTAACAGATGTCCTTCTTAGAGAGGAAACACTCTGAGATGTCTCTTCTTACACAAGAATGTCTAAACATTCCTTGTCCATGGGCTATTTTATGGTGTCAACAATGATTTGATGCCATTTTAAGCCAACTACATTAAAACTAAATCATTCACAAATTCGAAGCCTAACCTATGTCCAAAAATGTGGACAACTACAATATCTTTATAGGGTCATTTTTTGAAGTTATATGCTTGGAGATTATTATTTGTCTGTGGGGTTAGAGATTCAATAGGTAACAATGAATTTTTGTTGTGGGTAGCCAAAATATTGAACAAAATTGGGTTTGTAATTTCAATATTCAGACCAATAAGTTATTCTTTTACCTCTAGGTTCAACTGAAAATATTTTTTTCATTTTGAAATCATTTTCATTTCTGGTAGCAAGCATTTTTTTTTCCTTGAAATTCTTCTCTGCGATCACAACTTTGCAAGGTATAATTTTTAAGTGGAGGGAGATGACCAGGTTGTTGAATCTGAAATGAGATGACTATAGCTATAGGAAACCCCAAACTCAAAGTTTTCAATTGTAGAAAACCTTTTCCATGTTTTATGAGAAAACTCAAAGAAAAAAAGAAATAGTAGTGGTTATGAGGAATTAAAATGAAATATTTGCGAAAATCCTTTTAAGGGTATATGCACTACAGTATATCATCATACTGTTGGAATACTTAATTATTTAATGAAGGCATGCCTCTTCACATTTGAAGAAAGAACTGAAATGACTATGCTTTAAAGGTTGCTACAGGTTTAGCTGCAAAACCAAATTTGGAGAATTAGAATATGAATCTTAAGAAACCTAGACTTAGACAGTCCCTCCCAAATGAATTAAAACAATGAAAATTTTAACACCTTGTTAGATTTTTGATAATGTAGCTGGGTCCTCTACTTTAGAGGGAGGTTCTTACATGAATTAACGATTAGAGAGAAATGTATAATGTGCAACCTAGGGAGGGGAACTAGAGGTTGTAATTTATGAATTTATGATGGCTAATGGGATGAAAAAAATGTGAGGCAAGTGCATGAAGTGGGAATAATCAGGTTTAGATAGAGGGGAGTGTACAACATAATATAATTTGGTTACAAATCAAAAGCCTTAATATTGATGAAAAACTTTTCCAATAAAGTCGTCCTTATCTTCTATCACTTGTTATATTTTTGTTTGTTTACTGTGCTTACTACCATTCTCAATCTATAAGAGATGGAGGAGAGATTGGGATGGAGATATGTATTATGCATACTTATCCATGAATCCATCAAAATGGTGAAGGAGAAGTGGAGGTGACTTGCCTTGAGTTCACATTATTTTATCCTTGAACATGTTGCAAGTAAAGTTCTTGATAAGGAATTTTCATCCCTTGAAGCGCTTAGAACTTGCAGTTGTTATATTCAGACTTTGTATGCACAATTTTGGAAATAAAGGTTATAATCATTTGGTTTTCCTTTCTTATTTATTTGCAAGCTTGGTTTTTTTTTTTTCATTTCTCTGAGTTGACTTTCCTTGAGAATGATTATTTCCCGTTCAATTTGTTTTCCTTTTCTTGAACTGCACATCCATAGGATTCATGCCACCCATAAAACACATAAAAGAGCACAATTTAATCCACTGATTTTGAGAAAAAAAACCTACAAATATGCAATCTTATAAGTGTAATATGTACTGAAACATAGCTACTTTGAGTTTATTAATTTCTTAGCTAAAATCAGGTAGGATAATTAAATTATAGTTCACATATTTGAAAGCACAAGCCATAAAGTGCAAAGGGATTGGACAAGGTGAGAGTGGTACCATTCCTAGTTGACATCTAAACTCTTCAAGTTTTGAGTGTTAACACTTTTGAAACCCAACATGTTTGGTGTAGTGTATGATTAATTTTGAAGTGCAATCTACCAAGAGAAAAAATAGAGATTATATTATCAGTCACGGAATTGATTGAAGTACAACCTACTTAGGTAAAGTATAAGATGATATTACCATTCATAAATAATCTGAGAAATTGTGTAATATTTTACTTGGACCAAAAATAGGAAAAGTCACTTGATGTCTCCTTAAGGCTGCAACACCAATAAAGTTTTCCTTAAGGAAATATAAATTACATAAAATGGGAATGTAAGGCCACAAACATTGGAAGCATAGTCCGTAGGGAATAACAACACTATAAACACACATGTCCTCTCTCCCATTTATGTTTCTAACTAATTCCACCAATGTCCCTTATAAGAATAATGCATATATTCTTGTACATAATAAACTAATTAGTTGCACATTATAATACCTTAGCAAGTGTGTGGGAAAAATAATCTATACATGTTCATTTTGAAGGAAAAACAAAACATGCTCATCTTTGTATTTAGAAATTATTATAACATTGAAATTTTAATCACCTTATTTGCTCAACCTTGAACCAAATATTACTAGATCCAATAAATTCTGGGACATGGGCTCTATGTCAAGGCAAGCAGATAGAGAGACAAAAACCATCAAACAAGTCATAATATCTTAACTTTTCTAACAAATTTACTATGATGCTTGTACCATTGTTCAAGTTGTAGAATTTGTAATGAATCTCAATGTTTTTTGTACTATTTTGATGTATGGTAATGATTTTTCTAATATGTCATCAACCAGCTAAAGCTAATTTTCTTTACCATGGAATGGACAGTCAGTTCAACAGAAGTCCTGAGTGGCTATTTTGGAAATGAATTTTGGAAATCAACTAAAACCGAGATGAGCGAATTGATACATTTCAGATGATGATCCATCACATTTGTTTATATATCTCTCTATGCATGGTAGTACACACAAATGATCAATTCTTGATGGACCTACACCTCATAATATTAGAGTTTGTCTATGATACCAAAATCACTTGATAGATTTATGGACATTTTGAATAAGGATAGGGACAATTAGGCTTGTATTTTGTAGCCTCAATAATCCTCATACTTTAATTAAAACAAATTGTCAAGACTTTATTAACCCCATTTTCCCAAGGGACATAAAAGGAAAAGATACCATCTTAAAGTCATACAAAACCTTACTTAAATTCATCTTGAATTTGTTCTACAGATCTGGAAGTTACCCAAAAAATCCTAATATATTTGTTCCTAGAATTCGGTTATAGTCCTCATTACAAAATCAAGATAAGCCATACCATAATTGAATATATGAATTAGTTCAATAAGTGAGAGTGTAGCATCTTTTGAAATACAGATTTATTAATTCAGTTTCAATACTTTATGTTATGATTTTCTCTTGAGAATCATTTACCTTTTACCCAGTTGTAATGTACATGTAAATCTGATAAAAAAAAGGAGTTCATTCAAGATGGAAAACCATTGCATCTAAATTAAAAATCATATAAACAATAAGATAATTCCAATGACATTTAAAAACACTTATGGGAATCTTCATATTAGATATCACTTTTGCTAGTACACATTTATACATTGTCCTTTTATGTCGGCGGTCAGATCTCAAGGCAGTGACTATCTATTATAGACATATTTGGGCACTGCAACCTCAACATTATATGTCAATAAACCAAGGGCTCTTTAACCCCTAAAATTAATGTTTCATACCCTAAAGGATCATGGTCAACTGATTACATGTTTCCCCAAAAGTTCCACCTGAAAAACCACTCAGAACTAGCCAAAACTGGACCATATTGACTACTCCACTGTCAGGGTGCGATGCATACTGACTTCTACACTAGCCAAGTGCGATGCATACTAAAGAGGCCTTCTGTGGGGTGCAATGAGTGAGGATGGACAAATGTCTGTGACAATTTGCTAAGTGGATGCTCATGGAATCTTCCAAAAAATTCTCCTATGACACTTGCCTCTTTGAATTCGCCCAGGGATGAGTAAGAGATCCAAGAAATATCCAAGTGGAACCAAGAACAACCAGTGGAATGACACTAATTAGAAACCCAGATGACTCACACCCTTGCAGACATCTATAAATGGATCCCTTATCTAAGAGATCTAGAGGCTAGAATTTTGTAATTTGTAAGGAAGTGCTGATAGTTTGTCTTTGAGAAAGGGCATTGTATTGTTGGGTGATCTTGCTTTTCATGATGTGAAGAGGGCTTTGATGCTAGGAGGATGATGCTGGATCAGACAGCTCGGTTGTAATTCTCCCTTCTATTATTAATAAATTTCTTTGAGATTTCCTCCATACAATCATGTATTTGTGAATGTTGTTATTTGTGAATGCCATTGTATGTTCAATGTATTTCTGATTCTGCATTGCTTATGATATAATAGATCAAGATGCTTTGATGGTGTTTTGTTACTTTATCTCTATAGGTATTCACTGAGTGGGATAAGTAGGAGAAGAGGTGCAAACTCTATCAAAGGAGAGAAAAATCAAGCAAGGAGTCAAGCAGAAGATCTAGGTTGGTCCCTTTGCTTCTCTCTTATCTATCATACATAGAGGAAATCACAAATTTCTTTGATTGTTTGTTTCTAGGATAGCTGCCAATCCTAGTGGGACTAGCAGACCGAAAATACACTAGTTTTCACGTAAACAAAATGGAAAATTCACTGGGGATTGAATAGCTTGTTTGTTTGTTATTGATTTTTTGTTTTATAAACTATCGACGGAGCCCTAATTTAGCCAAATAGCCTTCGAAGTTCTCTTGCTCTGCAATTGCAAAGTAGATGAATGTTGCTTCAGTCAATCTCTAGTTTTGTTTATGATTTGAACATCTAACTTACAAGCATTCTAGATGCCCTGTTGGTAGCTCAATAACCTTCCAAGATCATACCCCTGTACTTTGTTCTTTACTGTCCATAATAGCTCACCTTAACTCACTGAATTCAGTTGCAGATTTGAGCCAAAACCCACCTCAGTTGTGTTCCCTAGCCCATCGCATTGTCTATCACTGGGAGCCAGTATGCATCGCACTTCCTAAGTGTAGCAGGTGAGATGCATCCCTGTTTCTGTGAAGCACAGGTGCAATGACTAAGAAGTCCTATTTCTCTACTTGAAATTTGGGTTTTTTGTCTTTGTTTTCAGCTCTGTTCAATTGTTTTGTTGCTTATGAACAATATCTCATTGTTGAAGCCTCCTTGCTTTACATAGTTCAGCCTCCATTGATTAGAATTAGCAAATGTTTTGATGTATTTGTCCATAATTTGCAATCCTTTGTCGAAAAGTTGCCTAAATCGAACTGTCATTTTGGTGCAAAAAAGTGTCATAACTGTCGTTTTGTGTCAAAAAGAGAAGTGTCGTTTAGTCTTCCCTCTTTGGATAGTTGATTGAACTTTTTGTCATGTATTTGATTTGATTTTTTGATATTTAAAGTGTCGAAAGCATCTTCTATTCGAAATTGAAAAGTGTCATTTAAGCCCCCCTTTCATTTTGAAAAAGAAATTGTCGAAATGTCGCTTTGAAGAAAATATTTCAAATCTATACTTAGTTTCCATTTCTTCATTTCTCACATTAAGGGAATGAAAATCAAAATACATGCATTTGCAGTTGCATTTAGACTGTGTGCGAAAAATGATTTAGGAAAAGTACATTTAGTGTGTTCTATTTGCTCTCTATTTAAAAGAGTTGTAATCTTCTTTCCTTAGTAGCTAGGATTTTCATTGTTAAAAATAAACAACAATTGTTTATCATTTTAGATTGCATATTTAGGAATTTTACATCTACATCACTTAGCGAACCATTGAAGGACAAAATTCTAAACAAGATCAACTCTAAAATAAATTTCAATGAACTTAACAACACTTTGGAACCTAACGCAACACATTCAGAGGTCTAGGCTAGAGACGTGTTCCAGCGTCGTAAAATCTAGTAATTATCATTTTCATCGAAGGTTGGGTGATTCCTCCTCTTTGATATGACAAGTACTAGCATGGAATTGTGCTCCCTGTACCGTCGAGTATATATTGGGAGACCACACTAGGCTTATATCCTTTATCCATAGGAAGCCGTGTCTACCGCCCTATTGATTGCAATGCACTGAACACAACATTCGGCAAGATTGATTGTTGTACATAATTCCTTGGTAATTTCTCTTTAATTTATCACCAAGGTGTATTTGCAGTTTTGTGATTCGTAATCCCTCTGTCTAGTTTTACAGAGTAGTCACTTTCATTCCTTTTCAACTCCTTAAAAGAAAAGGTCCATCTGATCACTTGTCACTTTAGGCTCATTAAAAATCGAAGGGGACTAGAGTCATCTTTAGTTTTTTCTCGACTCTTAAAAATTTAAAAAGCAAATTTGTGTCAAAGCGTCATAAAAATTTATTTAAATTTGGAATAACATCCCTGTTCCTTCGTTGATCTTAGGTTGAGATAATGGAGTCCACCAATCATGGAATCCCTCTTGAGGGGAATCCTACTCCATTTTCTTCTTGGGAAATATTGGTACTCCTCATATGGCCACATTGTCTCTGCCAGGTCTGACTATTGGCCTACCAATGTGGCTGTTCTCGACCTCTATGGTTCAAAATAACGTGATTCCTCAGCAATCATTTGATACTGAAGTTGACCCTTCACCTTCTACTTCGTTTGTTTCTCCCTCGCCTTCTTCTTCTTCGCTTGGTGAAAATAGTGATACTAGTAACCAAGTAGCTGAGAAGAAGAAGAAAGGGAATGAGGAGAAAAAGAAGAAGTCAATTAAGCAAAGGGCAACCATGAATCATCTGGTGAAAATCCACACACTAAATCTCCCAGATATCCTTGTGTAAGTTGTAGAGGAAACTATTTTCAACAAGATTTTCCTTGCCTTTCGCGGATCTTGAGAGAATGGTATCCCCATTCGGACTGCCCGGTGTCATCAACCTCTGGTGATCATGTTGACAACAAACCATCAACTAGTGAAAATGAAGTTCATGGGCAGAAAGGAAAGGTCAAAATTCCATGTGGATTATGTGAAGGGGACCATCACCTTCCCTGTTGTCCCTTTTTGGATGAGGCCAAAAGAATCTTGCGTACCCGTCCTGCTTCACCGCAGCGACTTCCATCTGTATACAAGAAACTCACCTCAAATCCTTTACTAGTTGAAAATATGACTGACATAACTCAACTGTCGGTCGAAACACCTATAATTGAAAGTGAATCTTCTGAGTCCATAGCGGACCAAAGTCAGCAGGCCAAGATAGCAGTCGACCCATTCTTGCCTTCAGAAGGTCCACCTTCATATGATATATTTCCCAAAGAGAGTGAGAACGATACTGTTCAAATTCTTTTTGTCACTTCAGATTCCAATGAACTTGGGGGCAATCCACTTGTTCCTTCACAATAGGAAGAGAATCCCCCAATTCCTGCAACTCAAGGGGTTAATTCAACTGTTTATTTGGTACCCTCTCCAAATGGTTTGGTTACTTCCTTTGATTGGAATCGACTAGCAAGATCCCGCCTTCCTTCTAATGTACCATTCTGGATCGTAGTACAAGTTTACAAAATGATCGTGTCTAGAACTATCATAGATGAAGGGGCTTCAGTGAGTATCCTTTCCTCAACTGCTTGGAAAGCGCTTGGTTCACCATCACTTATGCTTGTTACACAAAATTTGTCAGGCTTCAACAAAGGAACCAGTCGACCGTTAAGGATATTTTCTAAGTTACCGATAAATTTAGGAAGGAAAACTTTTCACTTGAACATGATGGTAGTCCAAGGAGCGTTAGATTACAATCTACTCCTCGGACGTGACTATGTTTACAACACAGAGACTATTGCTTCAACACTCTTTTGAATGATGTGTTTCCCGCATGAAGGCAAAATTGTCACTGTTGACCAATTTTCATTTCCTAGTTCAAACACGGCTTCAAGTAAAACATAATCTCTAAATGGTCCTTTTGCATCAAGAGTGTCTCTTCAACCTTCATTCCATCCACCTAATTACCAAAAGTAGTCTAGTGAATGTAACGAAGCTTAGGGGGAATGCATGCTTGTCTATTTTGAGATGAACCCAGCTAAAAAGATAGGTTTCCCTATAGGTTATGTGATTGGAAGTGTTATCTCAGACCATTCACCTTTGTTTATTTTATGGACAAAGCCAAGGGATTGTTTCATCGGCTTCGTTGACAAAACAATCCTGCTTAACCGTAGTGACTTCCATATGGTTACTTGGAGACTCTCCTTTTCTCGATGCATGGGAGGCATGCAAAAAATTTTATGCAAGCTAAAAACAACCAACTTCATTTCCTATCTTTTTTTCTTTTTAGCTTTTTATCTTTTTAGTTTTTTTTTAACTCCTAAGGTCAAGTGATTGGTCTGACACACCATTCACCTTCGTCTATTCTATGGATGAAGCAAAGGAAATGTTTTGTCTAAACTGTTGATGAAACCATCCTACCTAACCTCAGTAGTTCCTTAACTCTTAGTGTTTTTTAGCTTTATAGTTTGGTCATTTCTAGCCTACATAAAAATGCAATGAGCAATGTTTCAGCAAGGTTCAATCTTGTTAAAAAATGATCCTACCAAATGAGCAATGTTTCTGCAAGGTTCAAGCTCGTTAAAAAATAAACCTGCCAACTGAGAATATGTTCCCCTAGAGTTCAAGCTCATTAAAAAATGAACCCACCTTCGGTAAATAGCCTTTGCGATTGCCCCGCTATCAGCCTTTTGAGCCTTGTTTGTGTTCCTGCCATCACCTCCATTCTTTTGGCTGATCATATGCTTCCACTTGATTGTTTACCTTTTTGAGAAATAGCTGCAATGAGTGGTCCTGTTAGCCACCCTCTTCACATCACCATGTTTTGAGAAGTTCCAAGATTACCCAGAACCAGTCGCTACCCTAAACGCCACTTGTTCCTCAAAAAAAAAGTTTCCTTTAAACTCTTTTCAGACTCACTAAATATAAAAAGATTGTCGAGCTATTAGCCTTTCCAGCTCGCTAAAGTGATTGGAAGTGCCATCCATCATGTATATTTTAAACTTTTCAAACCAGAGGGATTATCTCATGAAAAAGTTTGAGCGCTTGTTTTTTCGTCTCGCTAAAGTAATCAGAAAAGTCATCCCTTTTGTATTATTTTAATATTTTTTAGACTTAAGGGATTATGCTAAGAAAAAGAATTGTTGGAGTTTCTTTTTCGTCCCTTTTCAAACTCTATAAACATGAAAAGGACCGAATTATCTTTGTTGTTACACTCACTAAAACAATAGCGACAAACTTGTCCACCTAGACAAGAACGAGTTTCACTGTCATTAGACTCACTAAAACATAGTGACAAGTTTGCCCGAAGGGAAAATTATATAACAAGCATAAGTTATCCTCCTCAAGCTTGACAAAAATAAAGAAGTACTGGTCAACAATAACTAGGGAAAATGGGAACAAAAATTGAAGAATTTTATTGGTAGCAAGTGGCTCTTAAACATGACACTTTCACTCCATCACCATGATTGAGTCGGGTTGGGTTATTCCGTTCACCAGTCATATCAACTTTGGTCATCCATACCATCCATCTTTTGGGGTTAATGCTACCAATCCATCTCAGTGTTGCCGAAATGTTCAAGAGAAGTCATTCAGAGAATTCACTATCCAATTAATGCCTCATCCACTGCAATACCTTCACCCTCCATTTTTCATGACCACCGTTCCTAAACCTTATATCATCTGATTTTTTTCACCTCCAAAAAATCATTTGCTTCGTTTCATGTCGTAGATGTCGGATACATTAAGGCCCTCCTACGACGGGTCACTTCTTGTCGACCTCAACTCATTATCCAAGAAGTTGACTTAGAAACATCCCTTTCAGTACTTTGAAGCTTGCATGCCTCAATGTCAAGTTTCTCACTTCCAGCAACAGGTTTACATCAATGGCCTTCTACCGAAAGATTTTGCGTGGTGTTCGACATCGGATCATATATTCACACCACGTGAATTGTACTATAGTACTTTGAGGGTCATTATCATTATCGGTGATTCCTCTGGCGCCTGTTAACAACTTACACTATTGGCTGGTAATCAGGCGATGTCTTTCCATGTTCGACTTCAAGACATATTTTCACATGGATCGACTTGTCCATCGGGTGAAGATTGAACAAATTTGAAGACCCTGGATCTAGTTTCATCCATCCAGGCTGCGATATATTCAGGGATAGAAAGACATCAAATGTACACAGAAGCTACACAGATAGTCATCTAAGCCAGGGAAGATGACTCTTCATATGAAGAATCACCAGTTTGCAACTGCAGATGATTATCTGTCCTATGTACATGAAAATGAATTTATAAAGTTGAGCATGGGAATGCTCGCCTCAGCTATATCATGAAAATAATATGATGATTATGTATTGTATTGTATCTTATACAGGTCACCTTCTAGTTTGAATACCTTGAATCCTCATGATAAAGAATTTCACCCGACATCAAAAGATTTACAACTTCATGCTTTAGGGGGCAGCTGTTATAGACATATTTGGGCACTGCAACCCCAATCTTATATGTCGATAAACCAAGGGCTCTTTAACCCCTAAAAATGTTGTTTCATACCCTAAAGGATCATGGTCAACTGATTACATCATTCCCCAAAAGTTCCACTTGAAAAACCACTCAAAACTGGCCAAAACTAGACCCTACTGACTGCTCCACTATATGGGTGCAGTGCATACTAACTTCTATACTAGCCAGGTGTAATGCATACTGAAGAGGCCTTCTGTGGGGTGCGATGAGCGAGGATGGACAAATGTCTGAGACAATTTTCTAAGTGGATGGTCATGGAATCTTCCAGAAACTGCTCCTATGACACTTGCCTCTCTGAATTCACCCAAGGATGAATAACAGATCCAAAAAATCTCCAAGTAGAACCAAGAACAACAAGTGGAATGACACTAATCAGAAACCTAGAGATGACTCACACCCTTGCAGACATCTACAAATGGATCCCTCATCTAAGAGATCTAGAGGCTGGAATTTTGTAATTTTTAAGGAAGTGCTGATAGTTTGTCTTTGAGAAAGGGCATTGTATTGTTGGGTGATCTTGCTTTTCATGAGGCGAAGAGGGATTTGATGCTTGGAGGATGATGCTGGATCAAACAGCTGGGTTGTAATTCTCCCTTCTATTATTAATAAATTTCTTTGAGTTTTCCTCCATACAATCGTGTATTTGTGAATGCCATTGTATGTTCAATGTATTTCTGATTATGCATTGCTTATGACATAATAGATCAAGATGCTTTGATGGTGTTTTGTTACTTTGTCTCTACAGGTATTCACTGAGCCGGATAAGTAGGAGAAGAGGTGTAAACTCTATCAAAGGAGAGAGAAATCAAGCAAGGAGTCAAGCGGAAGATCCAGGTTGGTCCCTTTGCTTCTCTCTTCATACATAGAGGAAATTGAAAATTGCTTTGATTGTTTGTTTCTAGGATAGCTTCCAATCCTAGTGGGACTAGCAGATCGAAAAGACACTAGTTTTCTTGTAAACACTGTCAATCCACTTAAATTTTGTATAGTAATTATGAAACCTCATGTTGTTATATGCCTGAAAGTACATTGTTCATTGGGGTTGATATCTGAACCAAAAAATGACCTAACACAAAAATTTTGATAGCTTTTCTAGCACATCTGCAGTAAATGGTCCTATAAGTATAATAAAAAATGTTCATAGGAAGCCAAATCGTCTTGAATTATAGTACCACTATTTGTGATAGCCTGCAACCTTCGAACATTTCAACATATCCTTGTCAACCCTATCCATACATGACAACATAACATTTCCATCATCTTAAATATATCAAACCTAAATCATAACAAATGGTTCATCACATTGTAATTATTTTTCATATCATGTTTGGGCCATCATTACCTTAACTGTTAAAGATACTTCTGGCCATAACTACCAGACTTAGTTGAGTTAAGTTAGCTAGTCTGACTCAACTGGGATCTAAATCTGAGCAGATCAGATAGAGTCGAAGCTTAAATTAGACAAAATTCAGGGTCTAACTCAAACTCAAGTAGACCTATCTCAGGATCTAAGTTGGTCTTGGGAAAGAATCAGGTAAACCTTGACATTTAAAAAATAAAATTTTTGTCCAAGTTATTTTCTTTTGACCAAGTTTTCTGAACTAACTCTTAAGTATTGCCTAATTTTAAGTCAAACCTTGTTTCTTTGTCCACGTTGAGTTCAACCTAAAGCTTTATAGAAAAATTTTCCTTAATGATATTTCATAGATACATATAATCGAGCTTAGGATCAGTTGATGCTTCCATCATTGTTTCTATCATTTACAACCAAGATACAACACATTCATCTATTTGAAATTTGAGTGCCTTTAGAGATAGAACTTTGTAGCAGTACTTGTAGGAGTATCGAACTTGAGGGCTTCCTATGAAGATACATGAAGAAGGAGGAGTGTGTACAGGGAAGTGCACTACATTTGTTTGACACTTCCACACATTTTGAGGGCATGCCAATGGAAATGTCAATGTTGTTGGATACACTAACGTTGGTTAGTTTCAGGAAAGTTCTCTTTGTTAAATATGTTGTTTTCATGAAGTAGTATTTTCAACCAAGAGGATAAAGACTTTGCATGCCTAGGACATAGTGGTGTTATTTTTTGCCTGTATTTATGCTTTATTAGTATTCCACCACTAATAAACTTCATTACGTAGTTGTCCATTTAGTAGTATATTACAACAGTGACTTGTTAAAGGAAAAGGATCCTGGTTTGTTTGAATTTCATAAATTGGAAGTAAGTTTAGTTTTGAATTAGAAAATGTAATATATTCTAAAAAATATGTTCTGAAAAATATGTTATGTGATAAAATATAGGCCCATTTCCTGGTCATTGAAAAAACAACAGTCATGACAATAAGCAATGATTTTGGACAAGATGTATTACAAAACTCTCCATCTCAAAAATAGGATAACATATTCAGTTTTGTCTACATCAGAGGAAAATGAATGAGTAACATTAAGTTTTCTTTGAATATTTATAGAATCATTTCAAATATTCTAAATGGAAATTACATGTGCTAATATTGCTTAATTAATTACAGGGGAAACAAGGGGCATACATAATTTGTTGGCTTCTGGGAATTGGATTCCTTTTGCCCTGGAATAGTATGCTGACAATTGAAAATTACTATATTGAAGCTATATTCCCAGTTAGTATCGCAAATTACAAAGTCTTATCTTATTCTTTTCTAGTTTCTTGTTGTAATCTTGTGTCAACAATACTTTGCTCCACCCATTATATTTCTACTCACCAGTTTTATTGTTGAAGGGTCACTACTTCTTGAAGATAATTAACGGAAATGATACAACTACAAAAGTGGAGCATGAAACATTCTTAATAGAAATTTCTAACTTTGTTGTGTTTCATTATGTTGGATAAAATCAAAATTGCAATGTACCATAAGCATGGGAATTCAAAATATTGGGATAGAAATGTGTGTGTCTATTTGCATTTATTACTTTAGTTGAAGATAACATTTCATCAACAAATGTTGTACATTGAGAACACAGTAGGTACAAAATTTATTCTATGGTGACATTTTATTTTCTTTGTTTATACAGGTCATCTGGCCACATACTAGCCACTATTTCCCAACTGAAGAAAACTTGTTCGAGTTTCTTGTTTTTATGGGTAAAAATGGCATTAAAAATATTGTTGATGTTGAGGTATATATCGTATGAATCCTTTATAGTTTACTTTATTTTATATTCCAATCTTCATCGACTTTCATGTGTTATACTCTACATTGTATCTTCTTCTTCTTCTTTTTCGAAAAAGGAACTCAATATTGATGCTAAGAAGCAAGAATTGAAGAAAGAGGATAACAATAACACTAGAGCGACAAAATGATAATTAAATAGAGAGAGAGAGAGAGAGAGAGAGAGAGAGAGAAGAGAATTGATCTAGTGGTACCCGTAAAGCCAATATCTCGAATAAGTAACACACATGGAGACTGATGGTCAAGTCTTGAGATTTGGTGAATTTACCTGCAATGCCTTGGAAACAAATGCTAATGTTTTGAAGTGATGAAAAGATATCTCATGTGTAATTATCAAGCCGATATTAAGTTTGAAACTCATTGTAATACTTGATATTTTATATAATATAATTTATGCGGTTGGAATTATTTATAGTTGCACTTGATATTACTTAGAACTGTAATTAACATATGTAACTTTGCGTTTTCATATTAGATGAACATGTACATTGTATGACAATTTTTTTTTAATTTAGTTGCAAAATCATACTAATTAATTTATGTTGATTAATAATGAACACATAAAATCAATCTAAAACTACTAAATTAGTAGTTTATGTGATCCAAATTTAAAAAGGAATGCAACAAATTACAAAGATAACCATAAACATAGAGATGTAGCGGAAATAATACTTCATTTCATTAATGTAAAACACTGAAATATGCTTGCAAACAGAAACAGAAATACACTAGCTAGGGTGATGGTACCTTATCTCTGAGAAGAGATGTGGTGGCTACATGCCTCTGAACTAAACTATAATGAGGCTCAAGGGAATTTTTATTATTGAACAATAAGAGAAAACCCTAAACAACCAAAGCCCTAACCCGAGGAGATGTAACACCAAGAGTTTATGAGCCCCATTGTTGGACAACCAACTTCCCAGGGTCGTGACTTGGTCATATTATCTTCTTTTGACACGCATGATAGCTCGTTGGAAAGATCTCTCCAAGGACTGCGATGGAAAAGATGATTTTAAACAAAAAATTGCTAGTGATAGATTTCCAAAAAAACATCGTTTAGGGCCTCAAAACGACTGCAGAAGTTTAGGACTTGAAAAACTGCTAAAAATAGTAAATTGTGCTATAATTAAGGAAACTGAAAAACTAAAATAAGTAATGGTGGGGGTCCAAGTGGAATTGGTGGGTGGCCACCAATATCCACCTGGATCATTCCTCCCCCCTTAGGAATCAATGGTCCCCATTGCATTGAGTTCCTCCATGAGATGAGGAAATTTCTACTGAACTTGGTCCCTGGTGAGCCACTTGCCCTAGTGAATGAGTTGGCCTGCTTTGACAACTCGATACAGTTGGATATTCTGCTGGTGAGTGCGCTTGATCTATGTGTCCATGATATGATCAGTTGCAGCTTTTTCCATGCAATCTCGATTTAACTTTGTGGGTGTGAGTTGTTTTGCAATGTCGGATGTGTCAAGTAATGGTGGAAAGTATGGACGCAAGCGGTCCACATTGAACACCGGGTGCAACCCAAGGAATGGGGGAATGTTGAGCTCAAATGCAATGTCTCCCACAGCCTTGGTAATGGTGTAAGGACCATATTGGAGTGTTCTGAGTTTCTGATAGGCTCCAGTAAGGCATTCCTTTCGCAAATGCAACCAGACTTTGTCGCCCACCTGGAACTTGTGTGGCACCCGATGTTGATCACGTTGATGAGCCCCGAATTAGGTAACTTGTTGAGCTCATTTTGCCTAATTGTCCTTGTTCAATCCTCCATTTCTGTAGATTATGCATTATTTTTTAGTATGTTTATGTCATTTGAACAAATAAGGGTGCTCACTCTACCTAGGAGGCTAATACGTGCTTATTTCAGGTTTTTTGGACACATGTTGGAGCAAAACCAAGCAATCATGGGCTAGGTGACATCCAAGCTTGAGGTGAGGATTCGTAGGGGGGTTGTCTCTGACATTAAATAGCCCTTCCTCGGGATCTCCACCCTTAACTTCGAGCTCACAGGCCACCAAAACGGATCTTGAAGGCAGCCAAGAAGATTTTGGAAAAGGGACTGTCTACTAACAGTTGGGATAGCTGAGTCCCTTGAATTTAGGAGGCCTACTAGGGCCCTCATGATGTATAAATAAGAAGGCCTCAACCTTTGTACTTTACTTTTGAAACCATTGCATTTTTTGCACTATAGTGATGTCACTTTCAGCTCCTTTTCTTGTAGCCATTGTGGCATAACTTTTGGTTGATGACTATTTTTTGATAATCACAAGCAGTCCTATTTTATATCAGCTCTGAGTTCTCTATAGGAGCCGTAGCTCTTAGGGTTGGGCCCAACCTGAGAGCCAAGGCCTCCTTTATGTCCATTATCTTTCCTTTATGCATCGTTGTTATTCCTTTTATGCATTTGCAAACATATTTATGTTAGGCAGATTAAATTGTGTTGATTAACTAGGTCATTGTTTATGGTTAGAAATGCTTCTGATGTTTATAATAGGTTGGTAGGATATCAACAGGGAAAAAGCTCCAGAAAAGGCCAAAAAGTACCTTTGGTCTCACCTCTCCCTCATAGGATCAGGGGTTGGGATCAAAGTAACCTTGCTGTCCCAAACAAAAACATTATTTTTGCTTTGCCATGCAATCACTAGTGTACGGTTTTCATTTGCAGAAATTGGTTACATGTTCAGATCTTTGAAATTTATCATTGCATAGTTGATATATATGGTTCCCTTGCAAATAAAGCTTTTGTTCATTCACTTTATTGTTAGCTAGATTAGATTAGGTTGGTATAACTAGGACTTTGATTACTTGCAAGTGTTTGTTGGTTCAGTTGAAAGTACACGGTGCAAAGCATATCTACCACTTCTTCATCCACCCAAACTTCATTAGAACCATCTATTCCATCTCCTAACTGGGTTTCTCATCTCACATTTGTCATCTTGCCCACATAACCCTACCTTTTCGTGCAACCATTGTTTCAGCCTTCTTCAAGCCAATTCAGCCATCTACACCTTCTCTCAACTCCATCCACCGGTCCCTGGGCCATTTCAAACCTCTAGCCTACCTCCATACCGATTCATTCATCTTCCCTCACTCATCCATCCTCCAAAATTCCATTTCTAAACATCCTGTAGAAATATCTGAACATCCTGTAGAAAATCCTGTAGAACCCCTGCAGACTTCCTGTAGAAGCTCACAAATGAGGTTTCTTGATAGCCAGACTTTTTGAAACTCTCTGGAAGGGTGTTAGGGATTCCTTAGGCTCTCTCTGAACCTTCCTGACCTCTTCCAAGAATTTCTCCTCATTGATCCACCCCTGCACAGTCAAGAACTGTGAAAGCCTACGCATGATGAAATTGACGACTTATTCAAAAATACAGAAAGATGTTTTCTTCAGATAGAGGTAGTCTACACACATGTATTTTACCTTCATAGAAGTAATGGAATCTCTTTCAATAGTTTGCATTCTCTTCTTTGCATCAGTAGGACTAGCTGGTAGAATTAGGGTTTGCTAAGGTTTCTGCTTTCCTTCAGTTTCTCAATTTCTTTCCGCAAATAGATTAGCTTCCTTCGAGACTAGCTTCCATCCATCAGTTAACAAGCTTCTTCTCAAAGCTCATAGAAGTTAGCTTGAGCCCCTAGCGGACTTGTGCCAGTTGACCAAGTGACAGCTGCGGCAAGAGCTAGTACTTGTGCATACAGCACTGTCGCTTCCAAGTTTGTTACGAACTACCAGGTTGATAAAAGTAAAGAAGGGAGTCCCAGGACTTGCAGCATTATTGCTGCAATACTGGAGCTCACCACTCTTTTTGGCACCGTTGCCGGGGAAGCATCAGAGTATTGGTGATTGTTTCTTTTCTTCTATTTTCTCTTACAACCTTTTGCTAAGTAGTTTATTTCATTTCCATTCTGCAATTTCATTTCCGCAAAAGTAGAGTAGACATTTCCTTCTTTCGTAGATTAGCATTTCAATTCTGCAAGTGTAGATTAGTCCTTTCCTGTTTTCATTTCCATTCCACATTTTCATTTAAGCAAGTTAGTTAGTTGCAGTTCAATCTATTTTAGTTTTGCAGGTACCAGCAGAGAAAAAAAAACAAAAGAAACCAAAAGACTTTCCATTTCATGCCTCGTAGGAACAGAGATAAAACCAGCAAATTCTTACCCAACACCCCCACCACATCACTGAGTCAACCTTCTCTCTTCTCTGGTAATAGTGAGCCAGAGGAACCTATAGGTGAACCTCCTGAGATATATGAAGATCCTATAACAGAAGATGAGTTAGAGAATGTTCCATCTGAAGCCATGGCTGAAAACCGAAACGGTAGAAGAGAATATGAGAGAATAGAAGGTGTCTTTCCCATCTGAGAGATCAATGGAGACATGAAAATGAAAAACATAAGTCCCTCAGCTTTACCTCACTTCCATGGATTGACTACTAAAGACCCTGATACCTTCTTGTTTGAGTTTGTTGTCCTTTGTCGAACTTACGACTATGCTGAGGACGAGAAAAAGTTGAAACTCTTTCCCTCTACCCTCAAGACGCAGCTTACACTCGTTCATGGATTACCTAGAAACAGTAATTCCACTTGGGTCAGATGCAGCAAGCTTTCAATAGCAATCGGAACTAACTAGGTCCAAGGAAACAAGGAGAATCTTTCGGATGACCATGGGAAGCGATGAGTCTTTAGAAGATTACGAGGAAAGGTTCCAACTTAGTTATAAACGGGCCAGGTGCACACTTGACCCGGAATCTCTGAAGCTGGTTCTGCTCCGAGGCGTCCCTGAAGACCTTCTAGACACCCTTCACATGCTGGCTAGAGGGGACATCTACCAACTACCTTATGAGGACATAAAGGCCTTGTTTAGAAACCATTCTAGGGCGGCTCGGAAGAGAGGTAGGGGGAATCCACCTTTAGCTAGTACCACCTTCTCCAAGCATGACTTTGCTAACCAGATGGAAGACCTCAAAAGTGAGATGAGATAGACTATTGCCATGCAACTTGATACCTTCTGAATTCAGCGAAAGAAAGAGGAAGTTGAGAGGGCTTTGGCCATTTTTTGTCCTAGATGCACGAGAAAGCATCGTAAGAATGAGTGTCCATTGCACTCAGTAGAGGTATGTTTCATTTGTGAGGAAGACCACCCCACCAACCAATGCCCTACCTTGCCTGGATTTAAATCCATGTACCTAGGGACTGAGGCGGCTACTGAACCTCTCTACTTCCTCAACTAAAGGAGGCCACATGGGCCCAGACCTTACTAGCAGGGGATGCAAGGGACATCCCAAGCTTATTATAACCCCAACCAATTTACTCATATACCTTCTTGGGGCCCCCATACTCATCCTTCCTGGTCTGCACCTCCTCTGTGGTCTTATCCATCTCCATACCATACTCAACCTACTCCACATTCATTTCAATTACATGCCCAGCTACAACCTCAATGGAATTCACCTCAACCGGGGTGGAGGCCTCAATACAACCCTCCTCCCGCCATTTTTCCTCGACCACCAGATCAACCACAACTATTACCTCCTGCTCCTCTAAGACAACCCCAAATGCCTGCTCAACCGAACCCGAACCCCAAAAACAGACAGGCCCAGTAGGTATATACTGGGGAGACAACATGCCCTACCTATGTTGTGGAGATCCAGGAGATCAACTTGTGATCTGGGAAGGTCCTTCCAGAGCACCAACCTCCTCCCCTAGAGGAGGAGGAAGAGAAACACGAAAGTGAACCCAAAGCCATACCACCCTTTCCTGAGCGACTCACAGTAACCACACAACCCAACCCAGAAGAGACTGAGATTCTGGGAGAACTCAAGCAGTTGTGTGTGAAAATACCACTTCTCTAGGCCATAAAATATGTATCGATATACAAAAAATTGATTAAGGAGAAGTGTTTCAAGCACCCAAGCAGGCGAAAGAGAGATTCCTCAACTATTAATGTCATAGGACAACTGTCTGATCTTATGTTGGGGCAAGTAATCTATCCAAAGTATTTGGGCACTGGGAGTCCTATAGTTGATGTTCACATCAATGGCACCATCATCCCCCACACCTTGATTGATCTAGGGG